>VMDO01013409.1:0-57639 GCA_007922755.1 Pedetes capensis
CAATCTTTTTTTCCCCATGGAATTTTTTTGAGTCTCTACTCTCCCCCTCTGAGTTAGTCTTATCATTGGGCTATTTAACTTACTAATGTATGTGGTATGCAGAATGATGGCCTCTACCCAAGTGTCTTCACCCAAGTCCCTATAACTTGTGAATATGTTGCAACATGGGAAAAAGAGACCTTGCAGATGTGTTTAAAGCTACAGAATAGAGGTAGAGAGAGTATCTTGTGTTATCTGGATGGACCCAATTTATGAATCCTTAAAAGCAAAAATCTCTTCCTGGCAGCAGTCAGAGAGACATTCAGAAACAGAGTATGTCAGTGAAATTCTAATCAGGTTAGAATTTCATGCCCTTTTCTGGTTCTGAAATGTAGGGAGCCATGTTCATGTACCAAGACCTTTTGGTACTAAGGGTGTTCGCCACTTGAAGATAACAACAACAACAGCTAAAACAGGATTCTTGGTTCTACAGTCACAAGAACCTGAATTCTGCTGAGATTCCCAAATGAGCAGGAAATGAATTTTCTCCTTCAGCCTCCAGAAAGGAAAGCAGCCTTGCAGATTTCGTGATTTTAACCAAGTGAGACCCATGTTGGACTTCTGTCCTATTGACCTATAAAATAAATAATTTGTAGTCTTTTAAGCCTTTATATCTGTAGCAATCTATTGTAGCAGCAAGAGAAACTTAATATAATGAGTTGAAAATTCCTCAACATTCATTCTTACCTATGTGAGTCACATTTTTAAAGTTTTCGAGTATTATATTTTGGCAATATTGAGGTCTCTGTGAGCATACAGGCCTATTTTGAATTTAACTTAAGTGAGGCTCTGGCATTGTTGATTGAGAAATCTTATCTAGATTCCTCTTTTATTTGGCTTAAAAAATAACAAATTTTCCATAAAACACCTTCAATTGCTACTGGCAAATACGATGTGTTTTAAATTCTTCCAGATTGAGACTTATTCCTGAGAACCAGCTAGTTCTGTCAGTGAGTGTTGAAGAGTTCCTTTGGGAACAGCAAAATAATCCCAAATTAAGCATCATCATCTTATATGCAGTGAGAAAAAGAAAGGAAATCCCTGTATTAGAACCCTTAATCTGGTAAGGCAATGTGTCCATTAAATAATAATAAAAATGTTAATGTGAAAGAAATTTGATAAGTCACCAAAGAGCAATTTGCAACATAGATTGAAAAATGACATTTCTGTAACAGAAGGATGTTGATAACTCTAGGAAGTGCTAGAAAGTGTTGTTATGACTCTAAAAAGCAGTGGGAATGATCTTATCTAAGGACATCCTCTTCTACTCCTTTGGGAGGCTTTTTATTATCTTACATAAGTAACTGGAATGTAAGTTACAGGAGGGTAAGAGCTTTTATGTTTTCATTCTAATTAGCTGAAGAAAGACTCATGAATATCATCAGATGTTTATAAAAATTA
This sequence comes from Pedetes capensis, assembly GCA_007922755.1. NCBI lineage: Eukaryota > Metazoa > Chordata > Mammalia > Rodentia > Pedetidae > Pedetes > Pedetes capensis. The sequence goes on from VMDO01013409.1 coordinate 1,441, forward strand.
TTTGCTACTTAAACATATATATCAAGCAACATTTGATTGTTAAAATGGAAAATATCTTTAGAATATTTAGAAAATTCCTCAAAAGTACGCAACTCTTTATACCGTATTTTTCACTGCATTCTCCTTTGTGTTTACCGTCTAGGTGTTCTATAAGGAATTCATTTTCACCAAATGAATCATCTGTAATAAATTTATTAATGTTTACATTTTTGTCTTTCATATCCTGGGAGAAATGTCTTTTATCAAATGTTTCTGTTTCGTTTAACAGTATTTTCCTAGGAAGAGATAGAATACACATATATCTACATGTTTAAGTTAATAAACCCTGTATTGTGCCAGAAGTAATTCAGCCTACATTAACAAAGAAAATATAGATGATTTACACATTCAAGCAGCTAGAGTTTGCCCTTTGTATCTGCAGGTTCAACACCCTCGGATTCAATTAATCTCAGATAAAAATATATTTTATAAAATTGTGTATGTACTAAACATATACAGGTTTTTCTTACCATTATTTCCTAACAATATAGTGTAATATATATTTATATACCATTTACATAATGTTAGGTAGTGGCATATTTGTTGTTAGGTGCCTTTGAGTTGGGTCCAACTCAAAGTGACCCTATGTGCAACAGAAAAACACTCCCAGACACTATGCCATGCCCAGCATTATGTCAGTGTTTCCCCTGCTCTTCATAAGGATTTTCAATGGCTGATTGTTTCAGGATCCAGAAAGGTTCCAGTTCCTCATACAAAATGATACAGTGTTTAGAGAGTATAACCTATGGACATATTCTGGTATACTTTAAATTATTTCTATGAGGAATATGTGCATGGGTTATACTCTTATAATACTGCAATATTTTTGTATAGGGACTAGATCACTTTTGGACTCTGTATCTGTGGTGGGGGGGTATCCAGGAACAAATCATTCATGGATGCAAAGGGGCATTTGTATATAAAATATTTTTAATGAACAAATGTATGAAAGCATAATGATATAAATGTCTTCTACCTAGTATCACAATTTGGCAATTAGTGAAATTTATGAGTAGCTTAAGTGTTGCTTCATATACTACCTGGAAAATTCTTGAATATAAGCCATTTGGGGAAAGGAATTCTAGTAGTTGAAAAAAAGAAAGAAAAAGGGAAAAAATTTTAATGCAGTATGACAACTTTTACAAAGAAACTTCAGCCTCACAATTTGTACTTTTTAAAGATATACTCTGGTTTATGCTAGTAAGTTCAGAATTAAAATGTAAATAATTGTTCTTGGTCAAATACTGATAATGAGGTAGAATTCAGTTCCATTTTCTCACATTTTGGTAATATTGACATGGAATGTTGATTGTCATCCTCATTTTGCCAAAATAACGTAAATTCATATTCTCAAGGGAAAAATAATATGAATTACCTTTTACTTGAGACTTGTACATTTACTACATTTACAACCAATTGACATTTCTCTTCAGAAAATACTTTAACATAAGAAATTAAGAAAAGACCTCAAATTTTTTGTTATGAACCTCAAATTTTTTGTTATGAGTTAATGGTTAAAGGAAAATCTTATCTAAGACTTGGTACCTAATTTCTGTACTTTGGTGGTAATGATGTTTCTTAAATCAGCCTAGTATAACTAAGTCCTGATTTAATCTAATTGTAGATTCAGACAGTTATACCCTTTGCTCCCCCTTCTATCAATCATTTCCCTAACACATAAGAATCCCACTTAATCTCAAAGTGTATTGATGACTTAGAGGTATTAATGAGTGATATGGAGACAGTAAGATGTATATTGAGAGCGAGAGAGAAAAAGAGAGGGAGAGAAAACATGCAATACAGAAAAGAGCTTATGCACATGTGTGAGGGAGAAAGACCATCTTTGACCTTCAGAATTTCCTCTTTTTTTGCTCAAGTACAGAAGAAATAACTTTCATTTTTAATGATTAACTCTACATAAAAATGGAATATCACATACATTTGATTGAAAAACTAACATTAAAGAAAATGATCTATTCTATAGAATATTAAAAAAATTTAAAATTAATAAGTAGACTTAAAGAATAAAATACTACAGAAAAGCACTTTTTCTATGTACAATAGCTTCTAAATTATGTAGCATAGGCAGGATTCTATGTATTACATAGCATAATTATGTAGCATAAGAAGTATTCTGTGAAATTCAATTGATGCTAGGACGTGATTAGAAAATCATTTAATTTTTTATATCATAACACTAAGAAAGGACAGATTCATGTTTTCTTCTGTTTAGTAATTGCTTTGGTCTGACTTCATTTATAGCATCATTTACCAAATAGATGAACATAAAAAATAATTACTAGTCCTCAAGTATACTCTTCAATAGATTGTGTATAGTGCCATTAATTGAAGGTGTATTTCTTAAGACATATGAAGATGCTGCCATGCTATTCAGTCAAACAGAAATCTATCTAATGATATGTATGAGGTAACAGAATTGATTTGTCAGCATTTTGGATATAATTGGAAAGCCTCAGCTTGTCATTACCTCTATGCTAAATAACATATTCACATTATACCCTAGATTACAGAAAAACATACACTCAATTATTTTATTTCTGGCATGTATTGCAGAAGAACTCTTACTTGAATAATAGGATTAGAAAAATGTTTCTTTGTGTTCTATCACCCTTTCCTTATCTGAAAATTATTAACTTCTAAGAAAGTATGACAAAGCAAGCAGATATTGGAGTAAAATATGTCAGTGGTGTTTTCCATTTTATTTCACAAAATGAAGGGTTCTGATTTAATAAGTAAAATTTCCATTGAAAATGTAAGCTAAAAAGATGCTTATCTACTACTAAAAGATAACAACAATTGGACAGATTTTGGTGCTGTCTTTTAGGGGAAAGTGAGGAAGGCTCTTTGAAAGTGAAAAGTAAATAATATAACTAGTAGTATAACTGACTTACATATTTTGAACACTTATATTCCTTTTTTATTTTCACAATTACCCTTTGGGGTGTGAACTTTTCCCATCATTTTGTTGATAAACAAGTAGAAGTTGAACCAAGATACAGAACTTGCCCAGAACTAGAAAATTTGTAGATGGAAGGATAAGAACAAATCTGGTCTCTTTCTTACTTCATACCTAACTACCACAGGAAATGACTATTCCTGGATCCTAATCTATTGTCTCTGAAATTGCCATTCTTATGGAAATGTTTATTTTTATGGTGATTTTTTTTATTAGTTAAGCCAGTAAATGACAGAGTGGAAAAAATTCAAAATCAAGGGAAATTCTAGGGGGAAACATGACTTAAGATGAAATTTGGCGCTAATTTTTTATTTTCTTTATTTGTGTTATTATTGATAGAAAATAACATCATTGTTTGAAATAATTCAATGTAATTAGATTTTTCAAAAAAAATCTCTTAAAATAATCCACTGAAATGAAAGGAAGAAAGTTCCATGGTTTGAACACTGTCATTCAATTATTACATATATTTTACCTAAGATTTTAGAACCATAATAGTCACTCAGTTTTATCTGCCACCTAATGACTAAGTACATTCAATTGAGTAAAAAATGATTAGCAGCCTACATATAAGGTGGTGAGTTTATGTTGTGAGATATCCAAATACTTCAAATCAAGTAAGGAGTAAGATAATAGCTTTATCATCTACCACAGAAAGCTGGCTACCAGAAATTCTGCATCAGCATGGGAAGTGTTGTGATGGGCCAGAAGAAGTCAGTGGAAGCTTCAGAGAAGGGGCAGGTTTGCACTGGGCCCTGGTAAGATCACAGTCGGATGGAGAAAGGACTAGGAAGGGGAACAGGACATTACTGGAAGAAGAAAATGTCTTTGAAAAAGGCATAGCAGTATTGAAATAATGGAACGCGTTTCATATAATTGAATGTAATTGTACAAAAGAAGGTTAAGTGGGAATGATCAGGTCTTGGAGGCCTTTGAATAGCCTATGAATTTTAATATAATCATTTCTTTTTAGAAAACATTCAGCAAATAACTTTTATATCCTCCTGAGTTTCTAGTTGGAATCAGTCTGTACTGGTAACCTAAATTTATAGCTGTATTCAATTTCTATATTAGAAGGAAATACAGTCTCAAAAATCACTCTAACAGATGTGTAACATTTGGTAAAACTATTGAATTTCTTCTTAGATAGCTACAGCAGTTTAGACTGCAGTTGTACAGTGGTTGGTGGTCTCAAGAGAGATACACCAGCTACCAACATTATCTCCCTTTTATGAAAGCATTAAATTAATCTGTATTTTCTGATATAAAGGGATAATTATAGGCATTCCTCAAATAAATGAACTTTTTTCCCACAAACTTGGTTCATTTAAATAAGTAATAGTAAGAATAAGAGACAAAGTGAGTTCTTTGGATGATATTCTATTAGCATAAAATGTCAGTAATAATTAGTGACAGTGCTACATTGTGGTACAACTTTTGACAAAAAGAATATTCATATGCCAAGTATTCTCTATGTAATAAGACAAGGTATACTTTATAATAATGGTTATGAGAAGAGGAGAATCATGTTTAGATATAGTAAGAAAAAAATTGTAAAAGCATGTGGATAGCATGTTCCAACCAACTATATAAAGTATTGGGGAAATAGAGGAAGATGACAGCTGAGTAAGACAGGCTAGCTATTGTCTTCACACAGAAGCATCAACTTGAACAACTATCCATGCCCCAAACTACCTTTCCAAGACTAAAGAAACCAGGTGAAACACCATTGTATCTTCTGATAGCATAATAATAATAAAAGACCCGTTGAAGAAGGCAGGAAGAAAAGAGATACCCACATCTCCCATCCCCCAATTCCATGCAATATAGGTGAAGACATGTCTGCTGCTGGGGAAGCTAGAGGAAATTATGTACAGGCTTGAAATTCAGTAACAGGCCAGCCACAGTGAAACCCAGAAATGGGCAGAGCCTCACAGCGACTCTTCCCAAGCCAGTAGCTTTAAACTGAGCGTCCAGATCCCTGTTAACCAAATGGCCAAGGGACTGCCTTTACCAACCCTCCCCCAACCTTGGAGAGCACAGCATGGAACACTACTCCCTCCACTGGCGAGTAAGATAGGGAACTTAGGCCAGGACTTTTCCTTGGGAGTTAGTACCAAGCCAGTGAAATCCAACACTGGGCAGGTCACAAGAGCTTCTCTCCCCAAGTCAGTGCCCATGCATTGGGTCTCTAGACACACCCTGGTGCCAGGTGAAGAGCCATGGCCCCAGCCAGAGGGAATTCTATTCTGGCCAGGATTGCCTGCAGCCCTCTGCAGTGGCCTTGAGCTGTGAGTACACCATAGCAGATGTCAGGCCACAGCAGCATGAGCCTTGGTCCTGTTCCTGTGCTATGCTGGTCTAGGCAGTGTGTGGTTTCTGGATGTGGCACATTTTGGCATTGGTGGTCATGGAACATACCAGACACCTGACATGGAGAAAATCATTTGGAGGATGAAGAAGGAGGTGGATACCAAATCATTACCTAGGAGCTTGGGGCCAGTGCTTCCATACTGAAGCCCAGAGCCAGGCAGAATCTACAGCTCATGAACACAGACCAGTGATATGAATGAAGCATTGGGTCCTGCTCTGGCCTAAGGATGAAGGTTATGAGAATAGGTTCTCCTGTTTAGGCACATCTCCAATATATTCTGAACAATACATTAATGGCAGATTTAGGACAGAATTTGGTCTGGGGTGTCTTCTAGACCTGAAACAGTGAAAAGACATTAACAGAAAACTTGTAGCAAACCTACATTGCTATCTACTGCCAAAATAGCAAGAGTGGCCACAGGCTTGGAAAATAAGCATCCTGTTTATAATTGTTAGAAAGACAAGCACAGAGCCAGAGCCAGATTGGGAAGACAGGAATAGATATCCTCAATGTGTGAGTATCATATGCAAATAAGCATGAAGAACTTTCAGGAAACTATGACCTCACCTAACAGACAAAATAAAGTGCTAGAAAATGATCATGTAGCAACCAATATGTTTGATCTCTTGCATATAGAATACAAAATGGCTTAAAGAAACTCATGAGCTTCCAGAAAATGCTGAGAAACTATTCAGTACTCTATCAGAGAAACTTATAAGAGTGATTGAAGTTTAAAAAAATCCTTAAGTTGAAAAGCTTACTAAACAAAATTAAAAATGCAATAGAAGGTTAACTTCATATTAATAGAGGAATAGAGCAAACAAAAGAAAGAATCACTGAGCTCAGACAGGCTATTTGAAAAAACCCAGCCAGAGGAGGGACAAAAAGGAATGAAGAAGAATGAAGAAAGCTTACAGGAACTTTGGGGAAGCATTAAGAGCAAATATTTAGGTTACTGAGCTTTAAGACATATTTTACAATGCCCAAAGGATAGATAACTTGTTCAAAGAGATAATAAAAATTTCAGAAAATTTCTCAAGCATAGAGAAGAATACAAATATTAAGGAAGCTCAAAGGCCATCGGTCAGATTCAATTCAATCAAGTCTACACTAATACATTTTATCAAGCTCTTGAAGATTTAAGACAAAGAAGATTCTCAAGGCACCAAGATAAAAAAAAACATAAATTAGAACACATTTTTTTCAAATTTACCTGACAGCAAACTTCTCAGCAGAAGCTTTATGAGCCAAGAGGGAGTGGCATGACATTTTCACACTGCTGATGATAAAAACTGTGAAACAAGAGTACCGTTCCCAGCAAAGCTATGCTTTGGAAATTAGGGATAAATAAAAACACTCTCAGACAAACAAGAGCTGAGGGAATTAATCACCACTAGATGTCTTGTAAGAAATACCAAGAAAGAAAAAAATACCAGTAAAAATTTTACACTTTCTTTTAATTCCTCTCAAAAATTGAATTTTGACATACCATTTGACATGTTTTTAAGTTATTTGTCTCTTAATATTAATTTAATAATTCTTTTAAATTATTTTATTATTTAACCTTCATACTACAAAGATATAAGTGGTTTAGGTATGATGTTTTCAATATTAGATTATTGTGAATTTGTGTAGTTATTCTTACCAGTTAGTTTTATATCTTCTCATATTTTCTACTTGTTAGTATCTGTTTCTTTCTTCTTTTTCATGATACTTGGATTTTCAACCCAGGACTCCTCACATACTTTGGAAATGCCCTACCAATGGGTTGCATTCTCTATTTTTTATTTTATTTTTTATTTTGAGATAGGGTTTCAATAAGTTGTGTAGATTGCCTTTGACCTCTAACCCATGATACTCCTAATTTAGCCTCAGATTGTAAGTGTGTCCCACCGGACTCGACTCACATCTTTTTTCCAATTTGTGCTGTCAGTGATAGAATAATATAAATCTGTAAGAAAGGCTAGTTAATATGACTATTATTCAAATTTATGCACCCACCCCTAAGCCATAAATGAAGAAAGGGAAGATTTTTACCAGCTTCTGCAATCTGAAATAGATCAAACATGAAATCAGGATGTGCTGATAATTACAAGTGACTGAAATGCAAATGTTGGAAACCAAAAAGTTGGAAAATATGACCCTGGTGGCAGAAAAAATCTGGAGATCACAGGATAGAATGTTGTCAGATCAACAACCTTATCATTGCAAATACATTTTTCTCATGAAGGATGACTATACACGTGGAATTCAGAAGGAACATAGAGGAATGAAATTAACTACATTTGTGGAAAAAGAGGATGGAAAAGCTCCATATCAAAAGTCAATACAAGACTGAGTACTGACTGTAGATCAGATCAACTGGTCATATGCAAGTTTAGACTAAAACTGAAGAAAATCAGAACAAGTATACAAGAGAAGGTATGACCTTGAGTATACCCCACCTCAGTTCAGAGACCAACTGAAGACATATTTGATGTATGAGAAACTAATGATCGAAGACCAGATGAGTTGTAGCATGAAATCCAAGACATCATTCATGAGAAAATCAAAGGGTTATTAAAAGGACAGAAAAAAAGAAAAGACCAAATTACATGTCAAAAGAGACTCAGAAACTTGCCAAACAGACTCTGAAACAGAGCAGCTAAAATAAAAGGAAGGCATGATGAAGTTAAAGAAGTAAAATGAAGATTTCAAAGAGCAGCTCAAGAAGGCAAATTCAAATATTATAATGACACGTGCAAAGAGCTGGGGATAAAAACAGAGTGTGTTCTTCCCTTTTGGTTTTCTCTCAAGCTTAAGGAATTGAAGAAAAAAATCAAGCCCAGAATGGCAATAGTAAAGAATTCCAAAGGGAAAATATTAAATAATGCAAGAAACATCAAAAGAAGATAGAAGGAATACACAGAGTCATTACACCAAAAAACAAAAATTGGTGGATGACCAACCATTTCAAGAAGTTGCATATGATCAGAAACCAATGATACTAAGGGATGAAGTGGAAAGTGCCTTGAAGGAATTGGCAAAACACAAGGCTCCAGGAATTGATGAAACACCAACTGAGATGTTTCGACAAACAGATGCAGTACTGGAGGTGTTAACTTGTTTATATTAAGAGATTTGGAAAATAGCTATCTGGCCAACTGACTGGAATAGATCCATATCTATGCCTATTCTCAAGAAAGGGGATCTAACCAAATATGGAAATTATTAGACAATATCATCAATATCACATGAAAGTAAAATTTTGGAAAATATCAATCAAAAGTGACAGAACCAGTATATAGGCAGGGAACTGCCAGAAAATTAAGCCAGATTCAGGAGAGGGCATGGAAACAGGGATACCATTGCTGATGTCAGATGGATATTAGCCAAAAGCAGAGAATGCCAGAAAGAAGTCTGTCTATGTTTTGTTGACCATGCACAGTAATTTGACTGTGTGGATCATCACAAGTTATATATAACACTACAAAGAATGGGAATACCAGAGTACTTAATTATACTCATGGGGCTGGGATTTAGCTCAGTTGGTAGAGCACTGCACTGCAGTCTCTGAGGTCCCGAGTTCAATTCCCAGCACCGCAAAAATGGGAGAAGGACCTGGCAATCCACTCCCAAGGCAATCCCAAAACAGTCTGCCATGGAAAACCCCATGAGGGTCGCTATGAGTCGGATACCAACTCGACGGCACCTAACAACAACAACAATTATCCTCATGAGAAATCTGTACATGAACAAGGAGGCAGTCATTTGAACAGAGCAAGGAAATGGTGCCTGATTTAAAGTCAAGAAAGGTGTGCCTCAGGGCTGTACCCTTTCACCATACCTCTTCAATCTCTATGTTGAGCAAATAATCTGAGAATCTGAACGTTATAAAGAAGAACATGGCATCAGGATTGGAGGAAGACTCAGTAAAAACTTGTGTTATGCAGGAGACACAATTCTGCTTGCTGAAAGTGAAGAAGATTTGAAATATTTCCTGATGAAAATCAAAGAACATAGCCTTCAGTATGGATTGAGTCTTAACCTCAAGAAAACAAAAATCCTTACAACTGGGTCAATACACAAATTCACGATAAGTAGAGAAAAGACTGATTTTGTTCAAGATTTTTTTTTTACTTGGTTCTACAATCGACACCCACAGAAACAGCATTCAAGAAATCAAAATACATTGCTTTGGGAAAAGCTGTTTCAAAAGGCCCCTTTAAAGTGTTGAAAAGTGAAGAAATTACATTGATGAGTAGGGATAACTAATTCATGCCATGGTGTTTTCTCTCACACCGTATGGTTGAGAAGACTGGATATTGAATAACGGAGACAGGAAAGGAATTGTTTCTTTTGAATTATGGTGCTGGAAATGAATACTGAAAATAACCAAAAGAACCCAGAGACCTGTCCCAGGAGAAGTGCAACCAGAGTGTTCCTTGGAAACATGATTGCTAGACTGCATCCTATGTATTTTGGGCATGTAGACAGGGCACCAATCCCTGGAGGAAGACTTCATGTTTGGGAGAGTGGTGGGTCAATGAAAAAAAGGAAGACCCTGAACTAGATAGATTAACACAGTGGTGGCAACAATGGGCTTAAACATAAACAAGATCAAGTCCCTGGCATAAATTTTGGGGAGTGTTTTGTCCTTTTGTACATATAGTTGCTATCAGTAGGACCCAACTGGACAGCACCTAACAACTACAATAACATGGATATTTGCAATTCTTTTATTACAAATTATCAACTTATATCATTTCGTATTTTAAATTTGAGATTACTTGTTTCTTTTTCATTAAGTTTTTTTGAGTTCTTTATATATTCTGGATACTAGCTCTCTGTCAGATAAATAGCTGGCAAATATTTTCTCCCACTCTATAAGTTATCTGTTCACTCTGTTGGTTGTTTCTTTTGGTGTGCAGAAGCATTTTAGTGTGAGGTAATCCCATTGGTCAATTTTTACTTTTCTTTGCTCTTGTTGTCCTATCCAAAAACCCATTTCTTACACCAATATCATGAAATATCTCCTCTATACTTTCTTCTAGTACATTCAGAGTTTCAGATCTTACATTAAAGTCTTGATCCATTCTCAGTTGACATTTTGCAAAGTGAGAGATAGGGGTCAAGTTTAAATCTTCTGCATATGAACAGCAAATTTTCCCAGCACCATTTGTTGAAGAGGATATCCTTTTCCCAACGTTTTTACACTTTCATTGTGAAGCAGTTGTCTGTTAATGTGTGAATTTATTTCTGAGTTTTCTGTTTTGTTCTTGTGCTCTATACTTCTGTACTTTTGCAAATGCCCTCCTGTTCTTGATACTATGGCTCTGTATTATGTCTTCAATTCAGATATCATGATGCCTCCAGTTTGGCTCTTTTTGTTCAGGATAGTTTTGGCAATTTGGGGAATTTTGCACTTTTGTATTAACTTCAAAATTCTTTTTTTCTATGAATTTTTTCATATTTTGGTAGCTATTTCATTGAGTCTATAAATTGAGTACTACAATACATTAATAATTAACTCTAGCAATCAATGCACATGGGAGACATTTTCATCTTTTGTGGCTTCTTCAGTTTCCTTCATCAGTGTCTTGTAAATTTTATTGGAAACATCATTCTCTTCTTTTGTTAAGTTTATTACTAGATATTTTTTGTGGCTATTATAAGTTGGATTGCTTTCATGATGTTTTTCTTGGAAAATATTTTATTTGCATATTTTTTTTACTTTATGTCCTGCTACTTTCCTGAATTCATTTTTCAGTTCTAATAGTCTTTTGGCGGAAAATTTAGGTTTCCCTATGTTTTCGATCACACCATCTCCAAACAGGGATAATATGACTTCCCCCTTTTCTATTTATACGCATTTTCTTTCTTTTTCTAGCTTAATGACTCTGACTAAAACTTCCACTACTATATTATATAAGAGCCATGAGAGTGGATACTCTGGTCTTGGAAGAAATATTTTGAGTGGACATCCCCCATTCAGTATGAAGTTGGCGGTGATTTTGTCATATATAATTTTTATTATGTTGAGACTTGACCTTTTTTTGCCCATTTGTTCAGGAATTTTATCATGAAAGGATATTGAATCATATCAAATTCATTTTTTCCATTTATTGAGATCATTATGATTCTTAATCTTTTATTCTATTTATGTGATGCATTACATTTATCAATTTGCATATGTTGAACCCTATTTTCATCCTTGGAATAAAACTGTGTTCATCATGGTATATGGTCTTGTGATGTGTTGTTGAGCTCAATTTGCTAGCATTTTGTTGCAGATTTTTGCATCTATGTTTGTCAGTGATATTGGTCTATGTTGTTGTTGTTGTTAGATGCTGTTGAATTAAGTCAAACCCATAGTGACTCTAGATACAACAGAATGAAATACTCCCCAACACTGTTCCATGCCTGGCACTATGTCAGTGCTTCTCTGCTATTCATAGGGTTTTCAGTGGTGAATTGTTTCAAGAGTGGGTTGTTAAGTCCTCCCAAGCCTGCAGCAACTGGTATTCTCAGTTGGTCTCCCCTCCAAGAACTAGCCAAGCTGATCCTGCTTAGCTTCTCAGATTAGGTGGGATAGGGGACCAGGTGCTATGGCTGCAGACATATTGGTCTATAGTTTTCTTTTTTTGTTCTTTCTTAATTGGTGTTTGGTAACGGACTGATGCTGGCTTGATAGGATGCGTCTGGAAGAGTTTTCTCCCTCTAAATTCTATGGAATAATTTGAGAAGCATTGGTATTGTTCATCTTTAAAACTGATGCCATCTTGTCCTGGACTTTCCTTTTTGGAAGACTTTAGTTTTATTTTTTTTCTGATAAAGCCAGTTGATGCCGGATTTCTCCTTTTTGGAAGACAGTTCATTACTGACCTAATCTCATTACTTGCTGTTCGCCTATTCAGGTTTTCTGTGTCCTCTTGGATCTATTTTGGTTAGTCATATGTGTGTAGGCATTTGTTCACTTCCTCAAGGTTTTCTAATTTTTAGGATATAGTTTTTCATAGTAATCCCTAATTATCTCTTGAAATTCTGTAGTATCATCACTAATATCTCCTCTTTATCTCTAACTTTCTTTAGTTGGATCATCTCTTTTTCTTAGTCTGTCATTTTGCTTATCTTTTCAAGGAGCAAACTCTTCTTGTCATTGATCTTCTGTATTGAATTTTTAGACTTTCTTTCAATTATTTCTGCTCTGATATTTATTATTTCTTTCCCTCTACTAATGTAAGATTTTGTTTGTTCTTGTTTTTATAAGTCCTTGAAATTAATCATTAGGTTACTTATTTGAACTCTTTCAAGTTTTTTGGTATATGCAGTTAGTGCTGTGAACTTTGCTCTTAGTATTGCTTTTGCTGCATCCCCTAAGTTTTAATATGTTGTGTTTCCATTTTACCTTTACTTCAAGAACTTTTTTATGTTTTCTTTTTTTCTGAGGGGAGTCAAAGTCTCATTCTGTAGCTTAGGGTGGCTTGGAAGTCACTAGGTAGCCGAGGTTGACCTCAAATTCATGTCAGGAGCACTGGGATTACAGGTGTGTAACACCATGCTAGGCTGAAGAAAAATATTAATTTCCCTTCTGACTTCCTCAGTGACCCACTGTTCATTCAAAAGTATATTGTTCACTCTAAATGTATTTGTTAAATTTCTAGAACTTGGCTTGTTGTTGACTGTTAGTTTCCTTCCATTGTGACCATAAATGAGACAAGATATGATTCTGGGTTTTTTGAGTTTTTCAAAACTAGATTTGTGGCCTAATGTATTGTCTATTCAAGGGAAAGTTCTAAGTGCTGATGCCAAAATATATTCTGCAGCTGTTTAATGGAATATTCTGTTAAAGTCTGTAAATCCATTGATCAACAGTAAAGTTTAACTCGTGGGGCAAAGTCTTGGCAGTCCACTCTGGAAACAATCAGCCATTGAAAATACTATGAATAGCAGAGAAGCACTGATAGAGTACCAATGTTAGCACAGTGTCACGGACAGTTTTGTCTGTTACATATAGAGTCACTGTGAATTGGACCCAACAGCACCAACCAACAAGAACAATAGTTTAATTTGGATGTTTCTTGATTTTTTTTGCCTAGATCCATCAGTGAGTGAGGTATTGAAGCCACTCACTATTACTGTATTAGAGCCTCTCTCTCTTTAGATGTGCTAGGGTTTGTTTTATAAAATTGCTACTCCAACATTAGGTGATACAGATTTACATTTGTTATGTCCTGGTGAATTGATCTGTTGCTTGTTGTACAGTAATCTTTCATCTCTTCTTATAGTTTATGCATTCAGGTCTATTTGTTTGATATAAGTATAGCTACTCCAGTCTTCCTGCCCCATGTCTCTGCTTGTCGTGCTATGGGGGCTTGTCTGTTGCTATGTTGCTGAAAGTTATGCCACTGGTATTTCAGGTAACAGCAGGGCCATCTATGGTGGGCAGGTTTCAGCTGAGCTTCCAGACTAAGATAGACTAGGGAAAAGGAACTGGCGGCCCACACCTGAAATAATTAGCCATCGAAAACCCTATGAATAGCAGAGAAGCACTGTCAAATACAGTGCCAGAAAATAATACCCCCCACAGGCCAGAAGGCATTGAAGAAAGGACTGAGGAAGTGTTGCCTCCTCAAAGTACAGTCGACCTTAGAGACGGGAGTAAAGCCCTCGGGACCTCCTTTTGCTTATCTGGCATGACTCAAAATGAGAAGAAACACAGTGGCTGCAGCAATGGGTTGAAACATAAAAAGATTGTATGCATAGCACAGTATTGGGTAGTGTTTTGTTCTGCTTTAAACAGGGTTGCTATGAGTCAGATCCAACTTGATGACACCCAACAACCCCCTTGAGGATTCCATTTGCTTAAAATATCATCTCCAGTCTTTCATTTTCAATCTGTGTGTGTGTCTTTAGTGGTGATGTGAACTTCATGTAGGTAGCATATTGTCTGTTCTTGTACTTTTGTCCATTCAACCAGTCTGTGTATCTTTTAATTGAGGAGTGTAAGCATTTACAATCAAAGTTATGATTGAAAGGCCATGACTTAATTCCTGTCATTTTGTTGGTTTTCTTAGAGTTGTTGGGAAGGTTCTATGTTCCTCCTCTCTTATTCATCTTTGTCGTTTCATAGTTTATTGGTGTTTGTTTTGTATTTCTCTTTTGTGCCTCTCTTCTTCTAATGGGATGTACATTTCACAGTCTCCATGATGGTAGTTACTTATTTTCCCACTTCCAGCTGTAGGACTCCCTCAGGTATCTTTTGTAAGGCTCTTCTGGTGGTCATGAATTTCCTCAGGTTTTGCTTGTGTTGGAAAGTCTTTATTTCTCCTTAAACTCTGCCGGATGACCTTGCTGCATATGCTAATCTTGGTTGACAGTTGCTACCACTGGGGGCATGCCTGCTCAGAAGTGAGATGCCAGGCCCCTGGTTTTGTGCAGCAAAAGCTGACTGATATCGAAGAGGTGCTTTCCTCCCCTGACCTTTTCCCCTGTGGTTCCTGGCAAGGAGTGAAGGAATGGGGATGTGTTCTGCCTGGAGCGGGGAAAATCTTTTCTTGGGGCTCCCATAGCTGTGTGCACCCAGGGGCAGGAGGATGGCGTGGGCTCCTGTCCCCCTGTTCCTTCAATTGAAATGCATGTGGGGACAACCAAGCAATACAGGGTTGACACTGGACAAAGTTTCTCTCTACAGCACTTTAGGTCTTGAGCCCAGGGAGGGGCATCAACCATGGTACAGCACTGCCCAAGGCCACCCACAGCAGTGGAGCCATGGGGTTCTTTTCCCACCCTGTTGGTGACAGGAGCCCATGCACAGTGCTGGGGTGGGGGAGGAATCGAGTGTGTGACTGCCTTCAGCCCTGACTGTGCCATGAGCACGCAGGCACTTGCTGTGCTGCTGATCACAGGGAGCAGGCGCCTTGTTCCTCTGGTTCTTGAGGAAGGCACCATCAGTTCCCCTCCATGTCACTATCCCCACTGTCCAAAGTGAAGAACGCACAGGAGCTTTTAGTCGGGGTCACCCTACTAAGCCACGTTTGGTTCTGAGAGGCAGCTGCCTGCTGGGTCATGACAATGGAAGATCTCTGGTATCCTGTAGATGGAACACACAAGGGTTTCTCACCTCCAGAGCAGCCCAAATTCAGACATTAGCTCTCTTGTCAAGATGACTTTTGGTTATGGCTGCCAGGTATTCCTGGGAGATGACATGAAATCCTTTTCCAAGTCAATTCTGCAGTGCAGATGTCAATTACTTATCTACAGGCCAGTGAGGGCTGTGAAACTTTCCAGTAGCAAGAAATGCCAAGGTCTGCCCTGACGGGTAGGACTGAGGTTTAGCTCAGTTGGTAGAGTGCCACTCTGTGGTCTCTGAGCGTCTGGGTTTTATCCCCAGCACTGCAAAAACAGGAGAAGGATGTGGCAATCCATTCCCGAAGCAATCGGAAACAATCCCATTGAAAACCCTATGAGGATCACTATGAGGTGGACCCGAGTCAATGGCACAAGAACCTCTGATAGAATTAGCCGGGACTCTTTCTTATCCAGTCCTAGAACTGTCTTTGTAGGCCAGGCTGTGCTCAAATTCATAATCCTCCTGTTGGGCCTCTCAGTGCTGGAATTATAGCTATGTACAACCATGCCTGGTTTATTCAGCCATCTTGAGGCTTTAGGACTTCACACATTGTTCTTAGTCCAAAGTACAGATTAAGAAGTTGTGCTGAAGGAGTTAAGATAAATTTTCCAGAGATACATAGGTAATAATTATGAATCTATTCTTATGCCCTTACTCTACTTAGGAGAATATATGTCATTGAAAGTATTGAAATTATATTATTATTGTCATTTCTTGTAATCACCTGATATGACATTATTTCTATCTTGAGTTTTGTTTAAAGAAAAAAAAATACATATTTCTAGCCTTTAAGACAAGGATCACTGCTGGATGCAGTGGCATCCCGGTGACTCTGAAGACTGAGGCAGAAGGATCATGAGTTTGAGGGCAGAGGCAGCCTAAATAACTTAGTGAACTCTGTCTCAAGATAAAAAATGAAGAAGAGGCTGGGAGTACAGTTCAGAGGGGGAGGACTTGCAAAGGATATGTGAAGACCTTTGTTCAACACCCCAGTACCACAATAAAATAACATAAAATAAGCACTGTCTCTTACATTTGCACTATAATTTGGATAGCCAATTTCACATGCAAACACCCTTCACATTACCTAGATATAGAATAAAACTTTATTATCTGCTCCATGTGCCATTTACCACAGGTGCTGGGAACTCTCAAGCCATGGAAACAGGTACATTTGGACTTTATATTCAACAAAGCCCATCTGATTATGTGTATCTGGTTGCAAGGTAAGCCTAACACCAAAATAAAAAGACTTATTATAGATACTATAAGTTTGAATCACATCAACTAACAAAGTAAATTAAAACAAACAGGACTAAAAATTTAGTACAGTTGTATATTAACTAACATCCAGGAAAAATGAATCAGAATAGTACCTAAACCTGGAATTCTAAGTAAACAAGTATACAGTCTTGCTTGTAGGGTTATATGTTTCTAGAAGGATATAGATGGGTTAAAATGAAGGAGAGGCAAAATAAAAGATGTTAACCAGCGTTTATTGACGTCTACAAGGTGCTTGCTGCTTCACGTTTGTTAATGTAGTTTTCCAAGAACCCTATTAACTTAACATGAAAATTTGGCAGTATTAGAATTTAAGTAAATACTGGTAATTTAGGATCAGGTACCTGAAAAGTGAGGAGGGAAATTTGAATTGAGAACAATAGTAAAGTGACAGCAAGAGGGAACTTGCTGATTGGTTGCTTTTGCTTTGCTTTTCTCTGATTCTTTTAAGCTTTTTGTTGTTGTTAGGTGCCCTGGAGTCAGTATCCAGCTTTACCTACAACCCTGCATACAACAGAGGAAACACTATTGTCATGCTTCTCTGCAATTTCTAAGGTTTTCAAAGGCTGATTGTGTTTTGGGAGTGTGTTGCCAGGTCCTTCTCCCAAGCCTATAGCAGCTGGTGTTCCTAGGCAGTCTCCCATCCAAGGACTAACCAGGCCCTGCCCCACCCTGCTTACCTTCAGAGATCTGATGGGATCTGACACCACAGTGCTATGGGTGCAAGTTCTTTAAGCTTAGCAGTTCTTTATTACATTTGTTGATGTTTAAGTGAAATGAGTAAAACTCTGTAAATTTTCAGAAGAAATCAACTTTTTCCTTTCCATTTCAAGTACCTTGATTTCAGACTACAAATTAAAATGGAAATTTTAATAAATGAAGACTTATAAATATGTTGATAACTGAGGGACTTAACAGTCATGAACATAGATCTATAAAGTGAAACCCGTTATAGTCACATAATTTGCAAATTTGGCAAGATGTGAAGTGTGAATTTTAAAAGCTGGTGTAAGTGGTTGATAGGAAAATATTCATGATATTATCCAACTTTTAAAAAACTCACAAATAGAGCAGCAGTTCAACAATTATTTATTCATCAAAAGAGGCACTTAATCCCCAAAGATTCTTCCAGATACGTGTGCCTGTGTGAAAGAGGTGGGAAGGCAATTGGTACCCAGTAAGCTATTTAATATTTGACGATAATCATTAAAAAATGAGTAGGGGTGCTCCTGATTTGCTATTTAATAAGTAAATGAACAAAAAGTTGATATTTTGCCCATTTCAGTCTCTGGAAATTACAGTTTTGGAAAAGATTTTCAGTTTTGGTATATAAGTTCTTGGACTTAGTCCCAGAAAATATATATGATCAGATATAGGCTCCTTGCCTTTTCATTTTTTGTTAGATAAATATAAATCTATTTCTTAAACACAAGGTACATAAACTACAAACCATGTCATATATTGAAATGTGTGATTAGATCTAGGAAGGGCTTTGCTTCTGTTTGTGTGCTATGCATTATTTGTTGGCACTGTGAACTAAAAACATGTACATAGTCCCAGAGCGTCTGTGGGATAAATTGGCATGGAATGTAGGCTGGTGATAATCATTTCTGACATATGCTTCCAGGTATTTGGCATCTACATGTACTGCACATTTGTAAGCTAGCCTTAAGTAAATCAAGATTTGGGGATATGGGTGGGTGAGTAAACCAAGCAGGAAAAATTTTACATTTCAACAAACTACTTGATATTTGCATCTTCCAACAGAACCAAATTTTCCTTTACATCAGTCAGTAGGCATTGGAGCTATGATTTCACTCCCTCTGGGTTTATTTATTTATTTATTGGCTTTATCTAATTTCATCCCTAACAAATCTATGGCATAGGTACTCTTTAACTGCTGCCAAGATCTGTACTCTGAAAATATAGTATCAACTCCTAATGATATCTTGTAAAGTCTTTGATTCAAGCCATTATAGAGCTGGCCCTTTTGCTCATATCCGAAGTAATTGGCTATAAATAAGCAAATGAGTGATAAAACTGGGATTATTCTAAGACTTTCTTCAGACAAAAACTAATCATGTCAGCTTGTGCTCTCACTGATGTGGTCTGCTGGTCCACTTTATTACATTTCTCAGAGAGAGATTTTTTCTCCTCCTTCTCTGTTACTCATGATGACGTCTCTTTTAATTATATTCACTGCCAGTAAATTTTAGGTATGCTACAAGTTTTCTTCTTTGTAAACAACTAAGGCCAAGTACACTTTTAACTGCATGAAGTACTAATTGCCTTTCACTTTAGTAATGTTATAAACAAATGTGTACTTAAATCTTGACTACTAGGCACAACACAAAATTTTTCTATGTGCAATAAAACTTTTCCTCATAAAACAACATTTTCTTGCAGTATTGCAAAGAATGCATGAAAAACGTGGGAGTTAATCATCAAAGACACATGTATGAAAGTTAAAAATAAACAACAGTTCAAGTACTCTTGAAGAACAGTAGCCAAGAAAAGGCTACCGTTAAGTCACTATAGGCTACATAATAGGCGCCAGTTTTATTAGTGTCAGTTAAAGGCTTTATCAGGTTTCTGTTTGTCTAGATTTGTGAATGTAACATAAGAGGGGTATTCTTTGTTGCTTCAAGACATAAATATATTCAGTTAATAATTTATTACTATTAGGTTAATCAAATGGAAAAGATCTCTTGTAAAGTTTTATAACATTTCATTTAAAAACAGAAGACTTTCTGGGGAAGCATTTTCTCATCTAGAAGTAGCAAAGATTTTGCGGGGGATATATAAATTGCACATAAAATGGTTCTATTTAATGGTGAAACTCTATGAGATCATTTAGTAAATCAGAGACTATTTGCTATAATCTGTGGGAATTCTTTACAAATTTAAATTAATTTATTCTTCTCAAGAAGAAATTTTTTTCTTTAAAAAAGAAAATGTAACATGATATAAAAAAGGTAAAATTATCCACATACCTACATTCAGAGATATCCTATCATAGCATTGTATTTACCCTTACCAGAACTTAGTGTTTTTATCTATTCTAATTTTAATAAAATTAAAATCATACTTCACATACTGCTTTATTCTATTCAACTCAGTGATATAATATTAAAATATTTCATGTCAGTAACAGCTTTTCTGTCTTTCCATGGTACATGGAAATACAATATTCCATCTGATGAATTTAGTTTATTCATTCATACTTCAATGTTATTACCTAAAAATTATTTATATTTTCTAATGTTGTAAGTAATATACTAAACATCCTTGTAGCAAATTATGTGTGTGTGTCCTTAGTCATTTTCTTAGAATTATGATGAAAATTGAGTTATTGGATATTATTAGCTAATATCTGCATGTGCCAAGTACTCTTCAAGATGAAGTGTTTTACAAGTATTATTTTCAAGTAGAGCATGTTATAATAATCTTTATATTAAATATCGAGTAATCAAGGCATACTGAATTTAAGTAACTTGACCAAGGTGAAACAGCTATTTATTAAGTGGCCCTGAACTGTGCTTGATGGCATACCAAGTAGTATATACCCCACTTGCTAAAATGTTAATATGGCTAAATTGCTTTCAAGTCACACAAGGATGGTAGATCCTAATTATTAATGGATAAACATTTCCTTTATAAGACTTTTCTTTGATTCTTTAAGAATTCACAAAATACTGTGTGCTACTATATTAATGATTCCACTACCTGACAAGAAGTGAGTTTAACCACTTGATATCCTATCACATGTAAGTTTGGAAATTCAATGGTTCATTCAACAGATCCTTGTCATTTCTAACTTACCTAGGAATTGAGGTTCAAGTTTGATAAACAAATTCTTGGTGTTACTGAAAGATCCACTTTAGGTGGTGAACTGATATGATCATAACAGGAATTTTTCCTCTATACCTACTCTTATAATTTCATAGGGACTCAGCCTGAAGATAGGATGCATTACATTGTGTGCTTCCACCTGTCTAACTTTCTCAACTATTTCACTAAAGTGAAAGGAATGCCCAGAAGTGGTGCATGATAATGAGCTTGCTTCATTAACCTTGAATTTCTGGCATAATTCATTTTTGGAAAGAAGATGGAAGGAAGCAGATCATTCTAACTTCATATGACTTGTCATCAATACTGGAGACTCCTGTGTAGCATAAATACCAAGAAGCCAAAGCAAAACAAGATTGATATTAATGAATACTCTTGAGTCATCTACTTAGAGAAACAGGCTTAAAGGCACAGGCTTATCCATTAGCCTATTGAAACTTGAAGTTACTTTAGGATCTATCATTTACAATATCCAGTAATTGGGTATTCTAGCATCAGCAAGTCAGAGTATTTGACACTAATAACATTTTTAAATATCAAAAGACTTACTCTAGTTACTTTGAGAAAATAAAAAAGAAAACCAAACCTTTTTGTAACTGAAAAGAAAACTAAAAACTCCAATTATTGGGGAAAAAATGACATGGGATTGTGTTTTCAGAAAAACCAATACCTCTTACCTCTAAATAAATATGTATGCACGTGAAACACCATAATTGGAAAAAGTAGGTTCATATTTCATCCTTAGCAGTCTTGTTTTGAGAATGACTCTGGAGACAGGTGCTATCCCAGAGTCATGTGACATTTAAAGACTGTGCTATTACAGAATGATGGCTCCAACATTTTTTATTTTTTAATTAATTAATTAGTTAATTAATTTTTGGCACTAGGGTACTAGGGTAGAGAAAGCCTTATGCATGTACTTTCGTCGTATCCCATATCCTGTATCTTTCTTTGTTTTTTTTTTTGTTGTTGTTGTTTGTTGGTGTTTTTGTGTTTGTCTTATTAGGTTTGGCATGCTGGTGATTGAACCTGGGGCTTTGTACATGTTAAGCAAGTGCTCTGCCACTGAGCCAAGCCACCAGCTGTAATTCCAACTTTTAGAAGCAATCAACTCATCATTCCACAAAGAATTTTGGAGATTTTAGAAAATGTAATAAAATTTAAGTTTCTATCACACTTACTACATTTTGTGTTGTGCTATTAGATTATTTAGCCTTTTTCATTTACTAAATGAAATTGAGAAAAACAGAAGTGGATCAATTTATATTCTCTTATCCTCTTTAACAATTAAACAGCAATCACTACAATAGATTTTATAGGAGTTCTTTGGGGGAGAAAAGGTTAGTACCAATAATATGGTGATTATTTTATTTTATTATTTTAGTGGGTTAAATATTCAAAATACAAAAAAGAAACAGGAATAAAAATTAGGATTCAACTAATGCAAAATACATTAAGATTTTTTTAATCCATAAATTACAATCTTATTTTTGCCAGTCAGTTTGCAAGCTAAATTACAACTCCAGATTTTCCCTTACTTTGGTAAGCAGTCTGTGTGTTGGCTCCATGGGTCCTCATTTTAAACTGAATGGTTACTATGCTCAGTCTTTGTCTCTATGTGGGAACAAGTCAGATCAGAACGTTGGCTCTGAATCTGACCTGGACAGTAGGCCCTGTTGCTGCCCTGCCCAGGTTCCCTGGCTGGTGGATTCACCCATCCCTCAGCTGTTCAGTGTTGGCAGCTAGCAGCCCACAGCTGTCCCTTTCCTGTGTATGACTTTCAGATGATGGGAACTGATGAGCACAAAAATGTCTGGGAAGTCAGCCAGGGATGGTGGCACACGCCTCTGAATCCCAGCTACTCAGGAGACTGAGGTAGAAGGATCATGAGTTTGAAGCCAGAAGCAGCCTGGGCAATTTAGAGAGACCCTATGTCAAATTAAAAAATAAAAAAGGGGCTGGGGGTGCAGCTCAGTGGTAGAGCACTTGCAAAATATATGTGAGGCCCTGGGTTCAACTCCCAAGTACAAAAAAAAAAAAAAGTGTCTGGGAAATCAGACATCAGGTTCCCCTTTCACCTCACAGGAAGCTTGTGACCGATGACTTCCTGCCAAGGGTACAAAAAGGCTGGCCCCTTGCTTCAGGAGGGAAGCTTGAGTGATACTAGCCTCACTCCAGGATTCCCTGTGATGTGAGGCTGAGGATAGACGTAACACCTCTGCCACCTTTTCCCTTACCTCCTCTGCTTCAAAGGATGGCATCCCAGGTCACTTCTGCCATGTGTCATTTGCGCAAGAAACCATTACTCAGACTCTGGTTATAGTGAACCCGAAGGAAAACAACCTGATATCCACACAGGAAAAAAGAATCAATGCCAGTTGGCATTGACATTGTCTTTTCTTTTTTTGGAAGAAGTTCTCACCATGTTGCCCAGGTTGTGTGAAAATTTGCAATCCTCCTGCCTTGGCTCTTCAAGTAGCTGGGATTACAGATGTGTTCCACCACACCTGCCTACTCTTCTTACATGCAAAGTTTGAGAGGTTCCAGATGATTATGACTGCACATTTATTTATAATGAGAAATTGAAAAGAAAATAGTTTCAGGGTATTGGTTTATTTCCTAGTCCTAATCTGCACTTAAAATCAGTATTGTGGCCAATAGAAAGATGAAACTGTTTCCTTATTTTTTTAATAAAAGATGCATCTTTTACCTTTAAAATGTAGTTTATTCTTCTCCAACCTATGAGTAAGGGGATTTAAAGGCACTGACTATGACTGCCAACTTTGTGGAGAGTGTGTATAATTTAGTAGGTAGAATCAACAATGAGTATGAAGAAAACCTAAATCCTTCACAAGCGTGCTGTGTTGCCTCGTGGTTTTCTCTGTTTAACTGATATTGACGGTTGTTCTTATTGAAGAGGAAATAAGTATGTGCCTGGAGCCTCATAGACCACCATTCATCATTCTCTCATGCAAAAGACAGAATGCATGTGCCAGCACACAGCCTCCAACAGCAGCTAGAGTAGCAGAAAATCAATAGACTGTATTAGAATACTCGGAGCCTGATCTGTAGGCATGATGTACTCGAAAAGAAGCATTGCTTTAGGCCATAACTCAATTCTCTGAACACCACAGATTGCAGCTTAATTTAAGCATTTAGGGGGGAAATGAGGGTCTTTAAAATATACATTTTGTTCTTTATTGCCTCCCAGAGAAGCTTCAGTGCAGCATTGTAATGAATAATGATAACATACATTCTTAAAAACTGATGTTAGCTCAGTCATTATGCCCAAATAGAATGAGTGTCCCTGCTGTGTGAGGCAATGAGGTGTCCTTAGTGAGCAGCATCTCTGCTAACAGGAGGTTGCATATTGTTACCTGTTAAACACACTATTAATATCTGTAAAGGTAAATGACAATTGGCTCTTTATGGCCATTGGCTGTTGATTCTGCTGACATATTTAAGCTTATGCTGAACTCTAAGTGAAAATACATAACCAAATCAAAATTTATTGTGTGACAAATGTGAATCGAATTGAAATTGACATTGGATAGTAAAAATGCAATTAGGTTAAGTTGTTCAATAGTTCTCACTCTAATAATACCTAAAAATTTTACACTGGTGTAGTATTTTTCCCCTTGCAATCTTTAGAATATATCATATTGCAAATTTTATAACTTTTCTCTAGAAGGAGTAGACCATGTTACTATTCTTTCTCACCATAGTGGAAGATAGAATTTAGTCAAGAATTATGTCATCAATATAAAGGCATAATGTCACATCTATGTTTTGTTGTATTTGGTTAACATGTTTTGTAAATTTATCATCTCTCAAAGTAACTCTGAATTGCATATAAGGAACCCAATTTTAAATATTAAAGGAAGATATGTGCGTGTTTAATAAACTTGATTCTTAGGTTAACAACTCGAATTTAGATATTGGATAAATATATGCACTTATTATGGTAGATGATAATGTCAAGGTCAATTTGATTCTAATAATACTAGCAAAATGAAAGTAACATCATGAAAAATGAAGAGCTGCCTAGAAACAAAGGCTAATTAAGATTTTTTTTTTAATGCCCCAGAGAAAGAAGTGTACAGAGAGTAGTCACAGTTGTTTTAAGATTGGCAACTCTGCTGGATGTGACAGCACATTGAGCTCGTCCCACGCAGACACAATCTAGCATCTGGGATAGTAATTATTAGACTTCAGAACACTTCTTGGAAACTTTCCATGTATTAGAGTGCTCACAAAAAACAAGCCTTCTGGAATTACCATGATTTCTATATAGCAGGGGTGCCAAAAGTATATAAACATTTTAAGAGATGTTATCTATGTATTACTTTTCAAAGTTGAGTTGAATTATGATGGTAACCACTTTGAGCACCTCTTGCAATTGCAGAAGTGAAATATGACCTGTATTCATCTTTTGTATAATTTTAATACTTAAAATGTGTATATCATATTGGCACCCTCTGTGTCTGTGTGTACGTGTGTGTGTATCACTTAGTGCTTTAACAATATTTATCACTTTAGAGTTACAAATATTTTGATACACAAAATAAGTATTATAGTTTTAAAGGGATAGTTTTTAAAAATATAAATATTTTTGTTTTCCTTTTAAAAACAAATCTTATAATTTACAATGCCAAAACTTAAAACTCTGAATGTATTAGCTCTGTAGGATAATGTTGGTGAATAAAGGCTCACATAAGTGAAAGGGTTTATTTTAGCAAAAAGTTTTAAAATATTTTACTTTTTAAAAACCATTTAGCAATTTTAAGGTGTCTTCTTTATAAAGGTTTAAAAAATAAATTCTGGACATGTTTATACACATAGCATACCAATACAATATATTCATAATAATATATTTTATAAATGATTTTAGAAAAAGCTAGCTTGAAGCTTCAAGGGACAGTTTTCTGGTCTTTGCAGTGAGAACTAATGAAATCTCTTTAGGAAGGCAGGGGAAAGGTCCTGTCACTATGTTGATCTTGGGCAAGTTCCTTCAGTGTGTTCATATGCTAAATGGCAAGAATAGTGCTGTATCTCTCATTGGGTTGCCATGAAAAATAAATGAATATATATATACACACACATATATGTATATATGTATATATATGTATATATATACATGTATATGTGTATATATGTATATGTGTGTATATATATGTATATATGTGTGTGTGTATATATATATATATATATATATATATATATATATATATATATATATGAATGCTTTTGACAAGGCTTGGTGCTATTTCATTGTTAATACTTTCAGGAACATCCTCAGTGCTATCGAGATTGCTGTTACTAATAATGAGAAAATATGACATAATGGAAGTGTGTGGGACTCCTAAAATCAACATACCTGGTTCTGATATTGACCCCATCACCTGGAAGACTTATAGTGTTGGAAAAGGATGTTAACATTTTAGAGCCCTATTTCTGCCCACTGCATTAGAAGGGGATTCCTACCCAGTAAGTCACATTACTGTTAAAATCATTTATTTCAAAATCCTACCCCATTTCAGGGCTGGGGTCTAGCTCCGTTGGGAGAGTACTGCTCTGTGCTCTCTGAGATCCTAGTTTTAGATCTCCAGCACTGCAAAAGTGGGAGAAGGACATGCAGCCCACTCCATAAGCAATCCTGAAATAATCAGCCATTAAAAACTCTCTGAATAGCAGAGAAGCACTGACCTAATGCCAGGCATGGCACAATGTTGGGGAGTGTTTAGTTTTGTTGTACATAGGGTGATTATGAGTTGGACCCAACTTGATGGCACCTAACAACAACCCATATCAAGTTCCTTTTTTTTTTTCCCCCTTACTGGGGTTTGAACCCAGGGACTCATGCTTGCATGCTTTGCAAGTACTGGACAACTTAGCTACAGCCTCTGCTCATTTTTTTACTTTTTGACTTTTTGAGACAGGATCTCCCTAAGTTACACAGACTGCCTCCGGTCTCAAACTTGTTATCTTCCTACCTCCACTTCCTGAGTCAATGGGATTACAGGTCTGCACTACCACGCCCAGCTCCATATCAAGTTCTTAATAAGTGGTGTCTTTATAAGAAGGAAAGGACTCAAGTCGTGTTCTTTTGTGGGTACTTTTCTAGTTCTTTTAATATATAGTATAATAATGCCTTATAAAAAACATTATTTCCAGACTCCGAACTTGCATCTTATTGTCCTTTGAAGTAAAAAGAAGTGTGTATTATATTATTGCTACTTACGTATATCTTTTCAAAATACATTTGCTTTTATTGCTCATGGATTATTCCTTTTATGGAACTGTGATCACCTAGAGATTGTGATTGGTTTTGCACAGAGAATTTCTACAAGCATTCAAGTAAAATACAAGTTTTGGGCAATTATGTATACACTTAGAGATTTCTAACCTGAAATATCTAGTCTAACATATTAATGCTATATATAAAAAGAGATTAAATGCCAGAGAAATTATAGCTTGCTTAGGAAATAGTGATTATTTTATAAAACATTATTAGCATTCCAGTCTTTGTAAAATATATATATATGTGTGTATGTATGTATATACATGTTTTATATATATATGGATGTTGCTGTTGTTGTTAGCTATGACCCTATATACACCAGAAAAAACATAGACATCTCCTAGATATTATGAGTTTGTAGTTTATATGTTAACTTTAAGATAGTCACTATGTAAAAAACATGGTTACTCATATAAAATATAAATAAAAATCTAAGCTATTTTAAAACAGAAAATCATAAAACACAAAGGTTATCAACTCCTAATCACAAGTGACTTTCTGTTGATTGGTATATAATCACCTTTGTATGATTAGTTGAGATTTTACTTTCTTCTAGACATTGTACTAAAATCTTTTCATAATCACATTTAACTTCTTCCTATAAATGAATTCTCTTCCCCTTTTCTTTTAACTTTTTGTTAGGCTCACTTTCTACATTTCAATCTGTCATAAGGTATTTCTGTCTAGATGTCTGGTTGTTGTTGTTGTTAGGTGCTGTCGAAGTGTTTCTGACTCATAGCGACCCCTATAGGGTTTTCAATGGCTGTTTCAGGATTGCCTGTGGAGTGGATTTCCACGTCCTTCTTCCGTTTTTGTGGTGCTGGGAATCGAACTCGGGACCTCAGAGACTGCAGAGCAGTGCTCTACCAACTGAGCTAAATCCTAGCCCAGATGTCTGGTAGACACATCAAAATCAGACTATTTGTAACCAGAAACTTTTAGGCCAACAGAGCAATTGAGAAAATACAAAGCTTAATTCAACTCATATAATTTTACGACATTCTATTTGTTATTAACACATTACCAGAAAAAGTCTTACAAAGTAAAATACAGTTTAAAACACATTATACAACCCATATGAATATATCTCCTCAAATCTTCCAATTGTTTTCTCTCACATCACATAAAATCCATGCTCTATACAATCTTTAGTGAAGACACAATTTTATATCCACAGTTTCTGGTTTATATTTTATAAATCTTCAAGTATTTGCAATATATTATTGAAAAACCTTGTAGATAACAAGAAATACTTCAGCATAATAGAAAATGTGCTGACTTATTTTAACAGGAAAGTCTACAGTTTATGGCTTTAGGAAGGCTGCATCCCTGAAATTTATAATGTGGAGGCTGTGAATCTCTCATCTCAAACTCTGTATCCATATGGTTGATGAAAAGGCTGTTGGCAGAACCAGAGTCACATCCTAATTGCTGATCAATGCCAGTGTGAAAATGCCATCCTGTTGCAGTAGAAAAACATCCTTGGAAAGAGTCTGATTGATCTAATTTTGTTACAAATATTTGTTAAATAAATAAATCCCTTTCTTTTCCCTGTATCAGTTACTCTAGCCAAGGGTTGATATACTCTGATTTGCAAGGTTTGCATGATGAGTACACACCCATTAATGGAGGGTGGTAGATCATATCTATTTGAAGACAAAAAGTTCTAAAATGATGAATATTCTAGTTGGGGGTGGTGACACACGCGTGCAAGGCTAAAGCAGGAGGATGGTGAAATTGAGGCCACCCTGGGCTACATAGTGAGACACTGTCCCAAAAAACAAATAAATAAGCAAACCAAAAAGATGAGTTATTCTGGGATTAGAAGAAAAAATGGAAGAATAAAGGCTGAATTTCAAAGGAATTTGATCTCAAAACTATTAGATTTCCTAGGACTTGATTAATAATTTGTCTCCATGTCTGTCAGCTTGTGCTGTAGGGATTTTTGTGTTGCAGTGATCCTGAAAGCTATGCACCAATATTTCCAATAACAGCAGGGCCACACATGGTAGACAAGTTTTCAGCTGAGCTTTCAGACTAAGAGACACTAGGGAGAAGGACCTGGCAGCCCACTCCCAAAACAATTAACCATTGAAAACCCTATGAAGAGCAGAGAATCATTGTCAAATATAGTGCCAGAAAATGAGCCCCCCAGACTGGAACACATTCAAGAAATGATGGGGGAAGATTTGCCTTATCAAAATAGAGTCTATCTTAATGATGGGAAAGGAGTAAAGACCTTGGGACTTCTTTTGCTGATGTGGCGTGACTGAAAATGGGAAAAAACACAGTGTCCACAACAATGTGCTCAAACATAAATAGATCATGTCCATGGCACAATGTTGGATTGTTTCATTCTGTTGCACATGGAGTAGCTATAAGTCGGATCTGACTTGACAGCACCTAACAACAAATATAGATAATAATTTAACATGCTGGTGTTTCCTTCACTATCAAAAATCCATGTAGCAAAAAATTATAATTATCATGGATAACATGCCAAAGGAAGCCTGGATTCCTCTTCTGAGAGTGAGGAAAAATAAAATGGTACGGTTGATATTCTATAGCATTTAACTATAGAACAAATTGTCAGTCATATAAACAAGTCTTTTTCAGATTATCCCCCAAGTGGATATACCTGGACATTATGGTTTTATTTTAATATAATGATATGGATTTTATGATTATTGTAGCATATAGCATCTTCTCTGTTCTGTTCATTTCTTTATGATTTATCTGTTGATAAGCCTGGATTATGGGAAAAGGATGTGGCAACCCACTCCCATAGCAATCTTGAAACAGTCAGCCATTGAAAACCCTATGAGGGTTGCTATGAGTCGGACTCGACTCGACAGTACCTAACAATAATAACAAGCTGGATGATTTGATACGGAGAATTTCCCATAGTCTGGATGTAACAAGTTTTTTATGTATAGTGTAGTTCAAACTATTCCTCTCCTCTGTATTTTTAGCAAATTGGTGGCAGCTTAGAGAGACCTGTTCAGACTCAGATTCACTATTTTGAGAAGGTTATATGTGGTGGGCTTTTTATTTATATTTTTTCTTATTTATATTTATGTTCTATGCCTAATCCAACATGATCTAGACTTCACGTATCTCTTAAAATTCCCACCACTTTCAAATTATTGCCAAACTGGGGTACAAGCATTTACCAGAAAGAAATTTATAAGACATTCTGCATCCAAATTATAGCACTTGGGGAAGTCACAGTCCATAGTCAGTGAAATGCTTGTCTGGTTTGGTCATTACTGTG
The DNA here is from genome assembly GCA_007922755.1 of Pedetes capensis. Classification (NCBI taxonomy): domain Eukaryota; kingdom Metazoa; phylum Chordata; class Mammalia; order Rodentia; family Pedetidae; genus Pedetes; species Pedetes capensis. The sequence continues at coordinate 31,647 of VMDO01013409.1, forward strand.
AATGTATCTAATTCATTTGATTATAGTCCATGAAGAATGACTAAGTAAGAGATATTATCTAAATCAATCAGTTGAAAGGACTTAAAAATAAATGAGGCTTACCTGAGGAAGAAATTCTGCTTATGGAGAGCAGCTTCAACTGGTGTTTGAATTCCAAACTACTGCTCCTGTTATCCAGCCTTAGGGGCTTTAGATTGGTCTTATATTTCCCTGCAATTCTATAAACAAATTCCTTGCAATAAAGCCTTTAATGTATATTTCCTACTGGTTCTTTTTCTCTTACTGAATTCCAGCTTATATAAATGTAAGAAAACGAAGAGGTTCTTGAGAAACAACATTTTAAAGATTATTTGTGTGAATTAGTTCTGGGTTTTGTTGAATTACTTCTCTAATTTGATTAGATTTAAAAACATTAATAACTCAGTGGTAAAGAGAGCACAGATAATTTGTGGCATGAGAGACAATAAGTTGTTTGTTGTTAGGTAACATCCAGTCAGATCTGACTCATAGCAACTTGAGGCACAACAGAACAAAACACTACCCAACACTGTGCTATATGCACACCATCTTTTTATGTTTGAGCACATTATTGCAGCCATTATGTTTCTTCTCATTTTGAGTCATGGCACATCAGCAAAAGGAGGTCCTAGGGGCTTTAACCCTTTCTTGTCATTAAAGTCAACTCTACTTTAAGGAGGCAACTCTTTCCCAGTCATTTCTTGAGTGTGTTGCAGCCTGGGGGGCTCATTTTCTGGCACTATATTTGACAATACTTCTCTGATATTCATAAAGTTTTCAATGGTTAATTGTTTTGGGAGTGGGCTGTCAGGTAATTCTCCCTAGTCTGTCTTAGTCTGGAAGTTCAGCTGAAACCTGTCCATCATGGGTAGCCCTGCTGGTACCTGAAATACCAGTGGCATAACTTTCAGTATCACTACAACACACAAGCCCCCACAGCATGACAAGCTAACAGACACATGGGGGCAATGAAGACACGTGAAATATTACCACTGGATGCTGTTTAATCAAACATATATGGAAGAGAAGTCTCTGGGTGGCATTAAATTCAATACATCACAACAGTGGAACTGACAAGTATAGTGATAGAAGTGTAATGTGTTGTTGTGCCTAACTGTGGAAGAAAGTGGGAGAAAAGATGAGCTCAGGGTTTCAAATTCCCAGTGCCAGCTGACCATAAATGACTTAAAAACTTCTATAGCTGCCTGGGAAGAAATCTTTTCCTTTTATAGCTTCAGGGAAGACATTTCTGACAACCAGACTCAGGGTGTCATTTCCTGAATAGTGGAATTATAAACTACAAGTTTTTCTTGTTGTTGGTTTTGTTTTTGTCTTGTTAAAATGAAGGCATTGATTAAGAGGAGGTGGGATCCAGAAACTTCATATGGGGACATATGACCAGATATGGAAGATGCTGGGAACATCAAATCCTAAAATTCTACTGTGTCTTCTTTCTCACTTGAAGCAACTTCTCTACTCTATCCAAGGAAATTTAGCCCTACTTTGCCTGAGTAACTTGTAGAAGCCTTCCTGAGGTCATTTCCTTATAAGGCACTGTTGATTCTACTTAAGAGCTACTTCAGCCACCACTCTCTGTTTCTAGATAGATTGCTTTACTAAATCTTGTTGTTGTTGTTAGGTGCCATCAAGTCAGTATTGTAGGGCACGCGCCTCCCGGTCTGGCCTGGAGATTCGGAGGGGCTGTGCCGCCACGCACACAGATACTAAACACAACTCACTCGGGACCCTCAGGTGAGGGGCGCAGACTCCTGCGGCCCTTGGGACCCCGGCGGAGATGGGAGAAAGGAAAAGCCTTAGGCACTTTTGCCTTCCAGGGGCAAACACCTGTGTTGGTCGTCTCGGTGGTCAGGAGGAGACAGCTGCCGCTTCCTCGGTGATCAGATGGAGAGCAGGTTCTTTTCCTTCTTGAGGATTGCGATGGGAGAGCGTTTTTTCCTCATCAAAGGTTCAGGGGAGAGCAGCGGGAGAGGTGCATCCTCATCTGTGGTCCAGGCGAGAAGGTGCAGAAAGGGATGCCAGAAAGGCCGTGCCAAAAAAGGGTCGAGCTGCCGCAGCGCAGCTCTTTATATAGTTCGCCCATGGAATGGCCTGAGCCAATCAGCTTTCATTCCAATTGTCCAATCAGGAAGGGTTTTGTACAAACGTGCAACCAAGTTACTTTCATTTTCCCTAGATTTCTAATTTACAAACCAGATATTCAAACACCATTTTCCCAGTTTGGGAGTTTTTACCAATTTCCTCCCAATTTTTCCCTACAAGTATCTGACTCATAGCGACCCTCATAGGGTTTTCAATGGTTGACTGTTTCAGGATTGCCTTGGGAGTGGGTTGCCACGTCCTTCTCCCATTTTTATGGTGCTGGGACTTGAACGCGGGACCTCAGAGACTGCAGTGCAGTGCTCTACCAACTGAGCTAAATCCCAGCCCCTACTAAATCTTAGCAGACTCCAAATGATAAGGAATGAAATATGGCTCATGAAAAGGTTCCAGGTATAGTAAAAGAACTGCATGAGTGTTTTCAATTTTTACAGACAGAAATCTGGGGAATGTGTATGGGAATGGATTATCAGGATGTGGGATAATAATTATGTTAGCCACTTCATTCATTGCTATGGCAGAGAAACTTCAAACAATCTTAAAGGAGGAATGCTTAATTGGGGACCACAGTTAAGAGGCTATCAGTCCATGATGGAGGGAGGCATGGTGGAGCAGCTGGTGGCAGGGCAGATGATCTCACATCATTATGGATCAGGAGCAGGGAACTCTATGGGAACTATGGGTCCATGGTAAACTCCAAAGGCCAGCCCCCAGTGGCATGCTTCCACAAAACTCAAACCCACCTCCCAAAGTTCCATATCCTCCACAAACAGTACCACCAGCTAGGGATCAAATGTACAAGCACATGACTTTGAAGGACATTTTAAATTAAACCATTGATACAGGCTCACTAAACACTGAAGTTAATGTTTTGAAATAAGGTGTTAGAAAGGGCTATAACAGTAGTTTTGGTTATAGTTTTTGATTGTTTGGCTGTAATATTGACCAAAAAGTAACATACTACAGGAAGTTGAGCTACCAGAACTGATTTGTATACTATAGAGGAAGATATGCAAAAACTTAGATACACTGGAATGTTAGAGAAGATTTATTATGTAAAGAGCTATTCAGCTAACCCAGGACAGCAAAGAGGACATATCTTTCACAACAAATATGAGAAATGAATTTGTAAGGGAAGCCTCAGCCTCCTTAAAGAGCTCTGTATTCTTCTGTGTAGATCAGAAATAAAAATATGAAATGCTACAATCACACTTGAACCCTAAGTGAAAATACATAATGAGATAATGGAATGCAAGGGGCTAAGTGTGGCACTTAATTGCCAAAGATAAAATAGTTGTAGTTTACTTGATGCTAACCTGATCTGTATAAAGAGAAGTATGCTTAGTTGTGTGGACATAAGTTTATCATTAATCATATAAGCAGGGAGTCTCCACCTCTTAATCAGTTCCCAGTTGCATTAACTCAGAATTCCTTCAGTGAAGAAGCTTGATTCTCATAAGGGAAAAAAGCCTTGCTACCAAGGTCAAATTGTACTGCTAATCTTTCTCTTAGTCTACCCAGAAGGAGATGTATGTTAGTTAGCTTTTCATCATGGTGACAAAACACTTGATAAAAACACTTAGAGGTGGGAAATTTTATTTTGGCTCACAGCTTCAGAGTTTTTAGTCCATGGTCAGCTGGATCCATTGGTTCTGGACCTGTAGGGAAAGAGAACATTATGACAGATGGGCATGTGGCAGAGCAGAGCTGTTTATCTCATGGCAAAGGGGAAGCAGATAGTGAGAGTAAGGGGCAGGGGTCAGGATATACCCTTCAAAAGCACGCATCCAGTGCCACTCCTCCTACTAAGCACCACCTCCAGCATTCATCCCTGAACTCAAGAATGGATTAACGCATAGATGATGTCAGTGCCCTCATTGTCCAGTCACCTCTCAATAGGACTACCAGCTGGGGACCACTCCTTCTACATGAGAACCTCTAGAAGGATGCTTTTTGTGCAAATTATAACAGAATGTATCTGCATCTTTCATGATGACTATGCATTGAGAAAAATGAATACTCATCCTTTTCAGGGATCCTGAACATTGCCTCCAAACTGACACAAATTCTGGGAGACACAAAATGTCACTGTGGTCCACCAGTCAGAATAAGGTCTTATGGAAGCAAGGTAATCAATGGAATTTTAGCTAAGATTTATCTTAAAATGAATCCAATGAGTTCCTGCCCCTATACTGTGGTAATTTTCCCATTTCCAGAATATATACCAGCAAAAGATATACTCAGTAACTGGTAGAATCCTCACATTGATTCTCTGACCTGTGCAATGAAGGCTATGATGGTAAAAAAGGGCAAGCAGATGTTACTAGGACCAATTGCTAGAGAAACAGTAAAGCAAAAGAAATACCACATTTGTTGAGGGACTAAACAGCTTAGTGTTACCATCATGGATGTGAAGTACGAAGTGATTCTTACAAACCCCCATTCAGCTCACCTGTTTTGTCTGCAGAAAATGGATGGATCTGGAAGAACGATAGCACCTTATGGGGAGCTTAACCAGATGACAATTCAAACTTGTTATGGTTTGGATTTGAATGTTCCCCAAAGGTCATGGGTTTGAATGCTTGGTCCCCAGTTGGTGGCAATCACCTGGGAGTTCATGAAACTTTTGGTGGTGAAATTCTTGCTCTGTGAAAGTAACTCCCTAGGAGCAGGACTTTGGTGGAAGTAGCTCCCTGGGCATGAGCATTCTAAGGTTTTTACCCCCGACCTGCTGCCCAGGTTGCTGTCTGCCTCTTTCTGGGTTATATTGTGAGGATGTCTGCCACAGATTCCCTTTCTGCCACCACCATGCCTGTCTTGCCACCATTATGGACTGGTGCTCTGTGAGCTTCCAATAAGTCTTTGCCTTCATAAGTTTGTTTAGGTTGGTTTTTCTTCTTTAGTGATTATAGCTGACTAATACAAAAGTGAAACTGGTATTATAGACATGTCTTCATTACTTGAGGAAATTAACAAATCCCCTGACATGCGGTAGGCAGTTGTTAATCTGACAAACGATATGTTGCATGATAACTTGTAAATAAAGACCACCATAAATGTTTGCTTTTAACCAGCAAGGCCAGCAGTATGCCTGTACTGTTCTGCCTTAGGAGTATATCAACTTTCCAGCCCCATCTTATTATTAGTCCACATGGAACTCAGTCACCTTTCTTTTCCACAATATTATTATTTCCCATTATATCAATGATAGGCTAATTAAGTGTAATGAATAAGAAGTGCAAATATTGTATGCCTAATGGTAAGATATTGCCATGTTGGATGGTAGAAAATAAGTGCATCAAAATTCAGGGACTTTTCACTCAGTGATCTCTCTAGAGATTTAGTGGAATGGAACATGTCAAAATATGCATTCTTAGCAAAGAACAAGTCATTGCATCTGGTTCATCTGACAAGCTAAAAAGGCAGAAGATACAGTTGTCTTCTTTGGATGTTGGAAGTAACATATTTCTGCTTTGATCATGTTAAAGTGGCCCATTTATTGAATGACCCTAAAAATGGCTAGTTTTGGGATGGGAGCTTAACAACAGAAAGTTCTGCTCAAAGTGCAGGCTCTCACTCAGTGGCTTAGCCGTTTGAGCCATAGCAGATAGAATGTTGTTTGAAGTGTCATTTGTAAACTTGATGCTGTCTAATCCATGAAGCCATACATTTGAATATGCACAGAAGTCTTCTGTTATGAGATAGTGATAATGTGCATGACATTGAGCTTAAGCAGGCCCTGAAAAGACATTAGGTTGTGTGAGGAAGTTGCTAAATTCCTCTGCTCCTGCTACACTCCTTTCTCAGTCCCCATCTACACTAACCGTGGAAAAGAAAGCTCAGGCCTGGCTTTCAGATGGATCTGCACAGTAGGTAGTCGCCATGCAAAAGGTATAGCACTATGGCCTTCTCCTGGGACATCCATGAAGGACAACAAGGATGAAAAGTCTTCCTGGCAGATGGAATTTATGGAAGTTAAAAGATTCTCCAAAGCCATTTGAAAATAGGAACAGAATTGAAGAACTTGTCAAATTCTAGCTTCACTCATATGACCAGGTGATTTTTTTGTCATAGACAATAAAGTAGTCTAATATGAAATAAAAGGACTTTCCAACAAGTTATGCTGGATTTTCATGGAAGTCTATATTCATCCTTTACCTCATATCACATACAAAAATTAAATCAAGGTCAATCATAGGCCTGAAAGCAAAAACTAAAATTTTGAGGTTTTAGAGGGAAACATTAAAAAAAAAATGCATGTTTCAGGTATAGATAAAATTTTCATTTTTCTTGTTGTTAGGTGCCATCAAGTTGGGTCTGACTTATAGCAACCCTATGTACAACAGAATGAAACACTCCCCAGTTCTGTGCCAGGCACACAATCTTATTTATGTTTAGGCCTTTTGTTGCAGACATTGTATCAGTCCATCTAGTTGAAGGTTTTCCTTTTTTTCATTGACCGGCCACTCTCCCAAACATGATGCCCTTCTCCAGGGATTCATCCCTCCTTACAACATGTCCAAAATAAGTCAGACTCAGTCTAGCCATCCTTGCTTCCAAGGAGCACTGCGGTTGCACCACTTCTAGGATGGATCTATTGGTTCTTTTGACAGTCCATGGTATATTCAATATTCATTTCCAGCACCACAATCCAAATGCATCACTTCTTCTGTCACATTTACTCAATGTCCATCTTTCACAACCATATGATGTCATTGAAAATACCATGGCAGGAGTCAGGTGCAACTTTGTCTTCAATGTAACATCTTTACTTTCCAACACTTTAAAGAATTCATTTGCAATTGCTTTTTCCAACACAATGCATCTTTTGATTTCTTGACTGCTGCTTCCCTGGTGGTTGCTTATAGAGCCAAGTAAAGCAAAATCTTGGACAACCTCAATCTTTTCTCCGTGTATTGTGAAGTTGCATATTGACCCAGTTGTAAGGATTTTTGTTTTGTTTATGTTGAGTCGCAATCCATACTGAAGGATATGTTCTTTGATCTTCATTAGTACATGTTTCAAATCCTCTTCACTTTCAGCAAGCAGAATTGTGTCTTCTGCATAATGCAAATTGTTAGTGAGTGTTCTTCCAATCCTGATGCCATGTACTTCTTAGTAAAGTCTAGCTTCTCAGATTATTTGCTCAGCATAGAGATTGAAGGGTATGGTGAAAGGATATAGCCTTGACACACACGTTTCTTGACTTTAAACCAGGCAGTGCTTCTGTGTTCTTTTCAAATGACTGCCTCATGGTCCATATACAGATTCCTCATCAATAAAATTAAGCGCTCTGGTATTCTTATTCTTTGCAGTGTTATCCATATTTTTTACGATACACATAGTCAAATGCCTTTGCATAGTCAATAAAACATAGATATCCTTCTGGTATAATCTGCTTTCAACTAATATCCATCTGAGATCAGCAATGATATTCCAAGTTCTGGGCCCTCTTCTGAATCTGGCTTGATTTTCTGACAGTTCCCTGTCTATATAGTGCTGCAATCACTACTGAAAGATCTTTAGCAAAATTTTGCTTTTTTTGTGATAGTAAAGATATCATTAGATAATTTCCACATTTGGCTAAATACCCTTTCTTGGGAATAGGCACAAATATGGATCTCTTCCAGTTAGTTAGCCAGGTAGCTGTTATCCAAGTCTCTTGTCATAAACAATTGAGCACCTCCAGTGCTGCATCCATTTGTCGAAATATCTCTATTGGTATTCCATCAATTCCTGGAGTCTTATGCTTCACCATCTCCTTCAAGGCAGTTTCCACTTCTTTCTTCAGTACCATTGGTTCCTTATCATCTTTTTGAAATGGTTGATCACCCACCAATTATTTTTAGTATAGTGACTCTGTGTATTCTTTCTATCTTCTTTTGATGTTTCCTGTGTCATTTAATATTTTCTCTATAGAATCCTCACTATTGCCACTAGGGGCTTGAACTTTTTCTTCAATTCCTTAAGCTTAAGAAAAACAGACCACGTTCTTCCCTTTTTGTTTTCTATCTCCAGCTCTTTGCACATGTCATTATAATATTTGATTTTGTCTTCTAGAGCTGTCTTTGAAATCTTCTGTTTAGTTCCTTAACTTTGTCATGCTTTCCTTTTCCTTTAGCTACTCTCTGTTCCAGGGAAAGTTTCCAAGTCTCTTTTGATGTGTAATTTGATTTGGTCTTTTCTTTCTTTCTTTTTTTTTCCCCCATCTTTTTAATAACCTTTTGTTTTCTTCATAAATGATGTCTTTGATGCATGCCAAAACTCTATGGTCTTCTATCATTAATGTCTAACCCATCAGGCCTGTTCTTGAGGTAGTCTCTGAACTAAGATGGGTCATACTCAATGTCATATCTTGGCCCTTGTACACTTGTTCTAATTTTCTTCAGTTTCAGTTTGAACCTGCATATGAACCATTTGTGGTCTTATCCACAAGCAGCACCTGGTCTTGTTCTGACATTTGATATTGAGCTTCTCTATTATATCTTTCCACAAATGTAGTTAATGTTAATACTTATGCACTCCATTTTCCTTTGATGATTTCTAATTTTCCTAGATTCATACTATGTACATTCTATGCTCCAATTATCAATGGATGTTTCCATTTCTTCTTTCTCATTTTGTGTCATACCTCCTCAGCAGATGGAGGTCCCATGTGCTTTATTCCATTTCTTTCATTAAGGTAAACTCTACTTTGAGGAGGCAACTCTTCCCTAGTTGTCTTTTGAGTGTCTTCCACCATGGAGGGCTCATTTTCAGGCACTATATCTGACAGTGTTTCTCTGCTATTCATAGGGTTTATAATGGCTGATTGTTTCGGGTGTGGGCTGCCTGGTCCTTCTCCCATTTTTGCAGTACTGGGGATTGAACTCAGGACCTCAGAAAGCACAGAGCAGCCCTCTACCAACTGAGCTAAACCCTAGCGGCCACCTTCCCTAGGGTGCCCATAAGTAAAGAAGATTCACTGTGGGGAGTTGGCTTGAGCTGGAGTTTGTGCAGTTTCAAACTTCTCATTCTTGTTCTTCACTCCAGTAGGAGAAAGTTTATCTTACTTGTGGTGTTTTAAGTTGTTCATATAAATTAGTGAACTTGCTACTTGATTTCCATTTGGCTAGAGATCCTCATTTGCACATTTCCTCAGCCAGAACCATGGTGTAGGAAAAAAAGGAGTGCTTGGCCTTGAAGCTGTGATCATCAACACTAAATAAATGGTAGCTGTTTTTGTTGTCATTGGAACAGCATGCTACAACAGGTTTGTACAGGAAAGCAAAATGAAGATTATACATATAATTGTTTTTCTAAATTTCTACATTACATACTTACTTAAACTTTATTAAAAGGCGTATCTTCAATACTATCATTAGATAAAATAACTTAGAGGAAAGGTGATACCTCCTCATTTTTAAAAAGTAAAATCTTCTGATATTAACATTGATCAGGAATGTCTATTCACACTAGCATCTTACTTCTTCCCAAGGAGAAAGTGTGGCAGTTATTTTGAGAAACAAAATTAATGGCAAAAAAAAAAAAAAAGCCATAGAAACTGCACATAGCAACGGGGAAAAATGGTGACTGAACAATACTGAGAAAATACAGAGATAAAAGGAAAAAACATGTGCAGAACACACACAATGCTGTTATCAGACTGAGGTGGTAAAGATGAGAAATGGAAATGAAGTGTTTAAAAAAGTTTAATTCAGATTAAAGTATATATAAGTACTTGTATAAGTTATATGATGAGCACAAGCAAACCAAGGTCTTATCTACCTACAGCCTGGGTAAATACACCGACCCAGCCACCGTGATAACCAAGCCCACTCTCTCTAGTTTCCTCTAACTATAAGGCAACATTTTAGGCAGACCTTTGCTCCTTGAAATGATTTTGATTCCTTCGGATATAAACATTTCACAACCACAATTCTTTCATTTCTGCTACTTTATGGCAGTGCTTTTAGTGATGCACTTATAAACATTCTTCTGAGTTGGACTTAAATCATCTTAATCCTCTAAATCTCTGTATCTGATGTGAAGGATTAAACAATAATGTGTTTGTGCCACATTAAAATTATATTCAAATGATGGAAAAGTAATTTGAAATTAATTCTGTACCATAGTGGATCGACTTAAAGCACAGAGGAAAACTCAAAATGAAATTTAACATATATTTTAAATATTATTTTCTAGAGATAGGTATTTTAAAAGCCTAAATTTATTGCTCATTTATCTAAGTTGAACATGTAAGAGACTCAAATGAACTGTTAAAACTAGTTCTCTTCGTAAACATGGAACTAGACTCCATTTCTCTGGCTTCCTCACAAATTGTTATTGTTGTTAGGTGGCATTGAGTCAGTGTCCAACTCACAGTGACCCTATGTACAACAAATGAAACACTATTGTTAATGCTTCTCTGCTATTCATGGGGTTTTCAATGGCTGATTTTTTTTTTTTTTTTTGGAAGTGGGTTGCTGGGTCCTTCTCCATTTAATCACATGGTAAACAATATATTATGGATGAAATGATGGGCACTTCTTACATGTCTGCCCAATGTAGTGTTACCAGGAAGGCAGGTAGGTATTTCCCACAGTTCCAGGAGGCCACACTGGGAGCCCAGCAGCAGCTGCCTTCCCAGCATGGCAGATAGGACCTTGGTTTGCTTGTGCTCATCATATAACTTATCCAAGACACAGAAATTATAGTAGAAGATAAAGATTAACTTTATTAAAGATAGAGGCTACAGAGATAGATATTGAAGACAGGACACCTTTAAGACATGAGTGCGGGCAGTAGTAAAGAGTTCTTTGACCAGAATGGGCTGATGGACTCCCCAATGCCTTCTAAGGAATGGGCCCCAAAATAGACATTTTAGAAGGTTAGGAATGCAGTTGGCTGTGATCTAATAAGGGATCATGCTCTATTGAACAATGTCCCTTTCACTTGCTAGGGGTAGAGTGTGTCTCGCATAGTCATTATCATCCTTCCTGGATGAATGTAGAAATGAGGAGTGATTTTTACTCTCTGCATTTTCCTAGCAACTATGGGATTTATTAGGGTGTTTCTATCAGGGAAGCATTGACAACCGAATCAAAGCTTTTGTCTCAAAAGAGGCTTACACTGATATTTATGTTACAGGTGGCTGGGAAGCACATGGCTGGAGAGCAAATGACTGGGTAATAGGTGGCTACAGAGGCCTCTTAATTCTTTTTCTTCCTACCCAGTATATTCTATCCAAACTATGTTATTCCAAAATATGCCACTTCAGCATGAGGGTTATTTTGAGAACCTACAGACAAAATAAGTTCTGAAATCAGAATAGAAGTTACTATTTTGTAAGGAAAATCTATATCTATAATGGAAATCTCCATTTGTAGGGTTGCCTCCTTCTCCATACCAGGAACAGAAGGATGACTCTAAATCCTTAGATCTTTCTTGTGGAAAATATATAGACTTCATTCTGCATTTTTACAAAGTTGCATTTGTTTACAGTGTGTTTCCTAGTCATCTCTCCATAACTCCAATATCCCAAGCCCCTTCTTTCTTTATTTTATTTGAAGATCGTATTTAAACCTGAACTCTAAGCTACCTCTGAGATTTACTCATTTCCCTGTTTGTCTCCCTTGCATGCCTGAGTTAGACAGATTAATAAACTTATTTATTATGTTAGGTAGCTAGCTTAGGCAGTAGCAGAAATTATGAAGGAAAAGGGGATTGAAAATAGCTCCTGTCATTTTGCCATGATGAAGAAGCCACGTGCATCTCTGAGGACATTGTAAGAACATTTCAAATGGGTCCCATGCCCTACCCAAGCCTTCAAGGCATCTGCAAAACAAAGACATTAGGCCCATGTCATACTAGATGCCCAGAGCTGGGCACCCAGGCTGATGTCACATTGGGCATTCTCTAGTTTAAATAAAACTAGAGAGAACACACACCCATCCTCTCTTTTCAGTTCCTCCCTCATCCTCTCTTTTCCTCTCCACTCTTTTCTCTCTCTAGCAACCATATGCACACATCTCTCTTCGCTCAGGACTGCCATCTTCTGTCTATCCAAAGCAACTTTCCTTCTAAAAGCCTGCTTAACTCTCGTGTTCTCTGGCTTCTTTACCTTCCCTTGGGGAATAGAAACATCCTTATGCTGATTCAACCTGGGAACATAGGTTTCTCCAGTTTCCTTTCTAGGTTTACCTAAGTTTCTTGAAGTACCTCACCTTTTCCTGTAATTATTCCTTAAAGATGTGCCATCTTTAATAAACTTCTTCTATACTCTCTACTGCCTGCAGCTGTAGCCCTGTGGCATCCGATCCCGTCAGATCTCGGAAGCTAAGCAGGGTCGGGCCTGGTTAGTACCTGGATGGGAGACCGCCTGGGAACACCAGAAGCTGTAGGCTTAGGAGAAGGACCTGGTAACCCCCTCCCAAAAATCAATGCGCCATTGAAAACCCTATGCACAGCAGAGAAGCACTGACAATAGTGTTTCCCCTGTTGTACAGAGGGTCGCTATGAGTTGGATACCGACTCGACGGCACCTAACAACAACAACATACTCTCTACTATAATTCCATGTCAGGTATGTTGTTAGGCGAATGTGTAGCTTTGTGGACTATTAGAGTGGGGGGAAGTAGGGCACAGTGGGTGTGCCTTTGAAGGGTACATCATGTCCCCAGACCTTACCCTCAGATTCTCCGCCTCCTGTCTGCCATGCAGTGACCCACTTTGCTCACCATACGCCCTTCTGCCATAAGGTTCTGCCTCACCATGCACAGACACAGGAGCACCAAAGCCTCGTGGCCACGAACTGAAACATCTGAAACCTAACCTTTCCTCCTTGAAATTGTTTCTCAGTGTTTGTCACAATGTTGAAAAGTGACTAACACGCTCATAGCCACTTGAACTGAGAGACCACAGAATCAAAGCCAAAAAAAATATTTATTTTAAAAAGCAGTTTAATTTTTTTTATGTTTCTTAAATAGAGGCTACTGATAGACATTAACTGCAATTACCATTGCCACGAATTGGTTTTAACTAGAAATAAGTATTACAACTAATGTCTATAAGGGGCAGAATGATCAGGGTATACATTAAACAATAACAAAGAAACCTTAATTTTAAGTGTCTCAAGGAAGGCAATAGTTTTGATCAATTTGTTAAGTCTTCTCCAAATTTTATTTGGAATGACAAAGATATGGGGTACCATGAGATTCTCTTTTACAAGGCATGAATCTTAGTTTCTTCTACATTTATCCAATCACCTTCTGACTCATGCCCTGGAAGCCCAACAAATTCACAAGCTCAAATATCTCTGAACCACATCCATAGCAGTTTTGAGCATGTAATGATGATCAGACCAGAGGGTCCTTAGAATGCTCCCTTAAACACTGGATCCCAGGAGTATGTCTTTTCAAATAAGATATGGAGAGAACTTGATAAATTCATTAAAATAATTGCCTCCCTCATCTTACCTATACTGAAGCATTTAAAAGTAGTTTTCCTTCTTCTTTATTGATTAATCTATAATTATGATCTCCTTTCTATTGTAGTCCTGCTTGGTATTCATGAAACTTAGCCTTGATCTTTATTCTAATTCTGGTCATAACCATTGCAAGACAAATTGCTGAGGAACAATTTATTACTGATTTTCAGCCAAATGATTTCAAACTGATTTGTGGAAATTCATGACTAATTAGAATTCAAGTCATTGAGTCCACATGATTTATGCCCTAAAAATGTAGTTCAATGTACTGGCTTACATAGGTTGCAAAATTCTGATTTCCATTTCATCTAAGTTAATTGTACTCTACAAAGATCCAAAAGGACTCTTACAGTGGGGATAGTGGTGTGTGAAAAAACATATTAATATTTTCCAAGAGATAAAGGAAGCATGCTAGAATATTACATTAACAAAAGAAAAACACTTTAAAGAATAAAGTGTTCAAGCATTGAGAATAGAGCCCACCCAGTGATTACTCAGAGCATGGCCTTTTAATGGTACTTAAGACTTGCCATGCACATTATGTTTTGTGCACTTGAGAATTTTACATAGTTGATGAAATTCTTTCACTTTTGCTTCGAGAAGGAGTAGGAGTCCACCATACATGAAACTTCCATGACTATGACTCTGTGTGTGTGTGTGTGTGTGTGTGTGTGTGTGTGTGTGTGTGTGTGCAATACATGTCTATATTTTAAAGTAAAAGCAAAGTGTTTGTCACAGTGAATACTAGTAGCCGTTCTATTCAGATAGCCCATGAAGGGGAATAGAAAGGAAGATTTATCAGATAGGGCTTTACCAGACCCCTTCAACTGGAACAAATCTAAAGTTATCTAGATTATAAAAACACCATGAATTGTACCTTTTTTTAAAAAAAAAATTCCTTAGAACCTAGAAATAGACCCATATAAACATCATAAACTGATCTTTAAGAAAAAAGCAAAGACAATGGAGAAAAATATATCCTTTTAAACAAATGGTGCTAGAATAATTGGATATCCATATGCAAAAAAATGAATAAAAATTAAAAAGTGAATCTATACACCGGCTCTACATCCTTCATGAAAATTAAGTCAAAATAGATCAGACACCTAAATGTAAGTCCAAAACTATAAAATTTCCAGAAGGGAACATAGGAGAAAATCTAGATGACCTTGGGCATAGTAGTGACTTTTTATACACAAAAGTAAAGATATATTCCATGCAAATAAAGTTGATAAGCTATACTTCATTAAAGTTAAAAACTTCTGCTCTGCTAAAAATTTGTCCAGAAAATGAGAAAAGAAACCACAGATTATGAGGAACTATTTGCAAAATATATATCAAGTAAAAGTGTTATCCAAAATCTACAAAGATTTCTTAAGCTCCAAAATAATAACAACACTCAATAAAAAATTGTGTCAAAGATGATATACAAATAAATGACAAATAAACTTATGAAAAGATGTTACACCTTATATGTTATCAGAGAATTCCAAATTAAAATGCCAATGAGATAGAGCTACATGCCTATTTGGATGCTAATATTCTAAAGCACTGACAACCCCACTAAATGCTGGAGAGGATGTTGAACAACAGGAACTCTCAGTGAAAATGGTAGAGTCACCTTGGAAGACATTTTGGCAATTTCTGATACAACTAAACATACTCTTACCATATGATGATCCAGAAATCGCTCTTTAGTATTTATCCAAATAAGTTGAAAATTATATCCACAAAATAATTCCCTGCATGTGTGTATTTATAATAGATTTATTGATAATTGTCAAATGCTTGAAGCAGGGTAAGATGTACCTTAGTTGACAAATGGATAAATAAATTATGGTATATCTAGACAATGAAGTACTTAATACTTAAAAGAAAGAAGTTACTAAACCATGAAACAACATGGAAGAAACTTACATGCATATTACTGAGTGAAAGAAACTGATATGAAAGGGTATAACCTATGTAATTTCAAGTATATGACATTGTGGAAAAGACAAAAGTAAGTAAAACTATGTAAAAAAATAATCTTGTCAGATCTCCAAAACTAAGCAGGGTGGGGCCTGGTTAGTGCTTAGATGGGAGACCACCTGGGAACACTAGGTCCTATAAGCTTGGGAGAAGGACCCGGCAACCCGCTCCCAAAAATCAATCTACCATCGAAAACCCTATGACCAGCAGAAAAGCACTGACAATAGTGTTTCACCTGTTGTGCCTAGGGTCATTATGAGTAGGCTTGGGAGAAGGACATGGCAGCCCATTCCCAAAACAATCAGCCTTGAAAACTCTATGAAGAGCAGAGAAACACTGACATAGTGCCAGACATGGCACAGTGTTGGGAATGTTTTGTTCTGTTGGGCATAGGGTCGCTATGGGTCACCTGTCTCCAAGGGAACCTAACAACAACAACAAACCAGGAGTTAGGAGGTCTGTAGAAATGAATAGAAATAATACAAAAATTTATTAGGGTAGTGAAAATAACTCTTTATAGTACTATAGTGGTGGGCAAATGTCATTATGCATTTCTCAAAACCCATAGAAAGCACACCATCAGGAGTGAACCTTCATATAAACTTGTTAGGTGCTGTTGGGTTGGGTCTGACTCAGCAATCCTATGTACAATAGAAGGAAACATTACCCAACACTGTGCCATGCCTGGCACTATGTCAGCACTTTTCTACTATTCATAGAGTTTTTAATGGCTGATTGTTTTGGGAGTGGGCTGCATTGTCCACCTCCCATTTTTGTGATGCTGGGGATCAAACCTAGGGCTTCAGAGCATTGACAATAGTGTTTTGCCTGTTGTACATAGGGTCACTGATAGTCAGACACTGACTTGATGGCACCTAACAACAACAACAACAACAACAACAACAACAAAATATTCATTTTATCTACAGCCATACCACCCTGGCGTCTGATCTGTAGGCTTGGGAAACCTGGCAGCCACTCCCAAAACAATCAGCCATTGAAAACCCTATGAATAACAGAAAAGCACTGATGATAGTGCTGGGCTTGGCACAGTGTCAGGGAGTGTTTTTTTTTTTTGTTGTTGTTGTTGTTCTACATAGGGTTGCTGTGAGTCAGACCCAACTCAAGGGCACCTAACAATAACAACAACAAATATTCACTGTAGCTCTTTTCTCAGTAAAATTTTCAAAGTAGGAATGAGACCTCCAGCAATACATGAAGGCAAGTGTGCCAATGTTTCCTTCATAAAGTTTCTTCATACCTAGAAAGAATCAAGAAAGAGATACTCTTCTCCACTTATTTATTCACCCTGCATTTCAATGTCTCTATTTATGGCTGTGATATTAGGAATTTCTCTAGCTGTTTGCTCTCAATTTGAAGGTAAAGCTTACACTGGTCCTTACTTACATCACTAAGGCTGATACTCATTATTAATGGTGTTGGATCCTGCAACATCAGGCATCTTCTAATTGTGGAAGATAAATTTCCTAAAATTTCAAGTCAATTTGAGTGGGACATAAAATATTTTTCTTAAAACATCTTACCGGATATCATATAATGGGAAAAGATGAACAGAGATCAGCACACTCACTGAAATATAGTACTAACTAAAAAACTGCAATTTTATTAAAAAATAGGTTGTTGCTGTTGTTGTTGTTGTTTTTAGATGCCACAGGGTCAAGTCCAACTCATAGTGACCCAATGTACAACAGAGCGAAAGCACTATTGTCAGTGTTTCTCTGCTATTCATAAGGTACTCCATCACTGATTGTATTGGGAGGAGGCTGCTGGGGCATTCTCCCAAGCCTACAGCACCAGGTATTCCCAGGTGGTCTCAAGTACTAACCATGCCCAACCCTGCTTAGTTTCTGAGATCTGATGGGATCTAATACCACTATGGATGCAGGCAAAAGTAAATAAATAAATAAATAAGTAAATATTAAATTAAATTTAAAAATGGAGGGGGGCTAATAGAGGTTGGGCTGGGATTTAGCTCAGTTGGTAGAGCGCTGCACTGCAGTCTCTGAGGTCCCGAGTTCAATTCCCAGCACCGCAAAAATGGGAGAAGGACCTGACAATCCACTCCCAAGGCAATCCCGAAACAATCAGCCATTGAAAACCCTATGAGGGTCGCTATGAGTTGGATACTGACTTGATGGCAACTAACAACAACAACAACAACAACAACAACAACAGAGGTTATTTCTCTGAAAAGACAAGATGCATAGTGTGGAAAATAATGAGTAATATTAGCAACCTTTAGTGATTATGACTCACATCCCAGCATATGCTAGTAACATTCAGAATGATGGAAAAGAGTCAAAGAAAGTAATCAGTAGTTCATTAATTTTTTTTTTTCGCTTTTGACAGTAGGGAATTGTTGTTGTTAGGTGCCTCCTGTTAAGTCAGATTCATAGTGACCTTCATAGGATTTTCAATGGTAGATTGTTTCAGAATTATTTCAGGAGTGGATTGCTAGGCTCTTCTCCTGTTTCTGCAGTGCTGGGAATTGAACCCTGGTCCTCAGAGAGTGCAGAGCACCACTATGCCAACTAAACTAAACCCCAGCCACAGCAGGGAATTATTGTTGTTATAAATGTGCTTTCCTTCTGAAGTTAAAAAAGTAAAAAAGCCCACAGGTTGAGGTTATGGCTAAAAGTAAAAAGTAACATTACTTCTGAGAGAATAATAATTGATTTTAATTTCCACGTGGTAAAACATAGACTGCCTAGCAAAGAACAGGCAAAAAGCAGGAAATGAAGTATTAGGAAAAAGAGTCAGGTAAGATGGCAGAAATAAGACAAAACAGATGGTCAATGCAAAGCAAAAGGCTCTGATCTACCTGCATTGTGTCTAATCTGAGGCAAATCACTAAACCTGTCTGAGTCAGCTTTCTTAGCTGTGAAGTGGTAATAATAGTAATAGTAAATATCTTACAAGGTCATGGCAAATGTCCAAGGAATTAATGCATATACTTATTAGAATGACTGGCACTTAGTTCGTATGGTTCTTTGTTGATAATGATTTATTCTTGGGTGATAGTTCTCAATATTGTTGTTGTTATTGTTAGGTGCCATTGAGTCGGTATCCAACTCATAGTGACCCTCACAGGGTTTTCAATGGCTGACTTTCTCGGGATTGCCTTGGGAGTGGATTGCCTGGTCCTTCTCCCATTTTTGCGGTGCTGGGAATTGAACTCGGGACCTCAGGGACTGCAGCGCAGTGCTCTACCAACTGAGCTAAATCCCAGCCCTCAATATTAGCAAGCTTATAAAACTGGTCTCTTAATTTGATGTAATTACAACAAAATCAACTTTATTTTTATACTTGAGAGAATTTAGACATATTTCTATATGCTGAACTTTTAATTGCTAGAGTAATTCTATTCAGTGGAAGCAAGGAAAGCATTAGGTAGTAATAGGCAAAACATGGCATTTTCTCAGCAAATGCAATTTGAAAAGTAAGTCTTTTATCTGGATTTTAACAAGCATGCCTGTTTTCCCTACTTCCACCCCACTGACTTTTGGGTTATTCTTAACACAGGGGTAGATTATCTATCTAATCTTTGTTCAAATCTCTATCATTGCTCCATCTCCCTCAGAGTTTCTACCCTGCAGAATTCTGTGATTTGCTTCTTCTTTGTTCTGTGCATTTTCTGGACCTGTCTGATCAGTGCCTGCTCACTGGCCCAGTGGTTGTACCTTAAACACATTAAGCCCTTGCACTCCTCATTCGCTGCATGAAACATCTCTGTCTGAAGGGATCACAGCCTGTCCCCTCAACAGCAGGGCTTAGGCGATCTTAGTGTGTGCACCAATGAAAAAACACTCATAAGCAATCGCTGCATTCTGAACAATGCATTTGATTAAAATAAATAAGCAATTGGGTTTTGTTTTTTTTTAGAAAAAAATTCCCGATTGTAGCTTAGTTTGTGGGAGAATATTGACTGGCAATCATGAGGGAAAGTTTGGACCAGTTAGGGTCATTGATGTGGCAGCCTCATTAACTTTGGAGATTGTTGTCCACGTTTCCCAAAATTGTCTTTTCAAGCCTTACTGGCTAATTATTTGAAATTTTCATATAATACTGACACCTCTAATTTTCCAGTGACCTCATTATATAAAAATAAGCAAAGCATCTGAAATAAAACCTCAACTAAATAATGGGGAGGTTACATTGAGAAATGATTGATAGGATTTTTCCCCTGAAAGTATAGATTATATAATGCATAGATATACATGATTTATAATTAAATAGAGAAACTGTGTAGACGTTAACTACATATAGTTAACATGTACATGTGATTTCAAAATACTACATATGTTAATTTATAAATGCTGATATGATGTCACTATCTGATAATTTTGTTGCTGCTTATAATTTTCATTTATACAAATAATGTATTCTCCGTTAATTTTATTTGTGTCTGCTTTGCTTTTCCATTTTAATAATAATGGTTTAGTGCCTTGTATCCAATTGTTATCATGTAGACAAGATACAGGGACAGTATGCAGGATTACCTGGCTACCATGCATAGAGGAGATCAAAGCTGTGGAATGCATGTTGCTTTTTTCAGCTGTCTTCTGGGAAGCACAATTGCATAAGATAATATGTGCAGTCTAGTGTTCATATCTCAGGGCTCCTTCCAAGCCCTTATGGGAAATTTTAATGGAAATAGTAGTTTGTACTTAAAATGCTACCAAGTTATAAAATAGCAGAGTATTACTTATAGAATATATTGGAACCACAAGAAATTCTTCAACAGGCTCCTTGTTCTTTTAACACCATCTTCACTGTAACTTCTGTGAAGTCAGCCAACTGCATACCATTTTCACAGGGGCCAGACTATACAACTGATGCCTTGAGATACCTGCTGCTCACATCACGATGTAGATAAAACCTTGTTGATTGCAAACTCAGAAGCTGCAGCCAAAATGCTTCACAAACGTTTTGCCTTTGCTGGCTCAGTTGATATCCTGGCACTTGCCTGATGTTCCAACTTCACAGAAGCCTGGGAATTGTGCATATCCAAAGCACACACTCAAAAACTAAAGGGGAATTTTCTGCTGTATATGTCAATAACAGTACAGTTCTGTGGGGATGTGGGCTTAGTTAAAACATCTTACTCAGTGCAGTGTCCAAAAAGTTACATCGCATAAATCCAGTGGATGAATTGATGCACTTGCTCATTCATTCATTCATTCATTCATTTTTTTTTTGAGCACCTACTAATTGCCATAGGCCATAGCAGTTAACAAAACTGAGAAGGTCCTGCCATCTAGTGGGAAGACAGATAATAAACAAAGTATAAATGCAAATTTTGTTAAGTACAAAAACTTTTTGATGGGGGTTCTGGTCTGGAATCATTCATGATCATATCCTAGAAAAACAAGGCTCTCTCTTTTTTTCATTCTTAAACACACTTGAATGTCAATAAATGTTCTTTGCATGCTTCATCAAGACAACATCATTAGGTCATTTACTGTCCCACATAACTTTCATTAAAAAAATATGATACAGCTAATAAATTGATTGAGACTCAGATATGAAATATCTAGTGACTTCTTTCTCTTATAAATGAAGAAGTTTCTAAGTCTGAATCTTTCATAAACAATGGGACTGAATAAATGTTTGAATGAAGAAATAAACAAATGAATTTAGAGAATACTTAATAGATATACTTATCTCCATCATTGAAAGAATCAATCAATCAATTCAAGTTAGCCTTCATATATAAATGTTGAATGGAAAATAGATTCTTTTATGCCTATAATGAACACTTGAATAATCCCCATGTTTTACTGAAAGAATTAGACATGTATATTATTCACACCCCAAAAGCAAGTTTAAAATGAATGATATTTTAAAACTTGGGGTTCAAAATGTTTATGATTTCTAAATATATTAAATCAAACAAGAGTTTTTTACTTGAGGGATATACTTATAAACAATGCTATCTTATTTATGTCTAGATAATTTTCCACAAATGTAAATACCAGTGGATACCCATACTTCATTTTAACAAATCAAAGTTGAACTCACATGTAAGATATATGCATTTGATTCAATTCATATGAAAAAAATTATATTTGACATATATAAACATTGCGTGTGATCATAAGTGACATTCTCCTAATATCAGGTATAAGTTTAAATTCCCAGTGAGAAATTTATAATTCTCACATTTTTAATTTGAAGTCATCAAGAATGTTAGGAAAGCATGGAGCACTATAAATTTGAAATTCATAATTACAGAAAAAATTAAAGAGCTATGCAATTCATATAAAATATGAATGATTTTACTTTTAAATAAAATAGTAAATCTCATAAGTATACAGCTGGAGTCTATGTCCATGTTTTGGAGGGCAAGAAGCAATAAAGAGGAGTCTGCTAGATTGAATTATTCCTTTAGTTCTGATTTTTTTGGCATACCCAACTGCTTAAATAACTTATTAGGAGACACAGACATGAAATTGTAGATGGCGCGGATATTGGATAGAGATTCTGTCAGGGCTTCTCTGCTATTTGTAGCGTATTCAATGGAGCTTCCATCAAAAAGACATTAATGGTGCTATGGAACAGGGATGGTAACTCTGAAATGAGGAAAGAGATGAGGTTCTCCTAGACAGTTTCTGAGGTTAATCACCTGGGATTCACTGCAGTTCCCAAGCTAATGCTCAAATCATAGCATTTATTTTCACTCTCTGAGGCCAGGGATGGGTTTATCTGCTTCCCTTTTAGTTGTCCCATCTTCAGTTTTAAACAAATTCCTTTTCTCCAGCTTCTGGGGAGGAGAATGAAATCTTCAACTTTAAAGTGAATCTCCTTCTCCCAAAGTCCCCAGTTTTTTTTTTTTTAAAGATTGACACATTCAGAGTCTTAACTCTATGCACCCTTCACCATAGCACCTTACCATCCAATCCCACCTGATCTTGGAAGCTAAGCAGGGTCAACCTGGTTAGTCTTTGGATGGATAACCACCTGGGAATACTAGGTGCTGCAGGATAGGGAGAAGGACCTGGCAGCCCACTCCCAAAACAATCCGCCATTGAAAACCCTACAAATAGCAGAGAAGCCCTGACAGAATGCTGGGCATGGCACATTGTCAGAGTGTATTTCATTCTGTTGTTCATAGGGTTGTTATGAGTAGGACCCGACTTGATTGCACCTAAACACAATAAAAACAACTATTAAAAGTAACTATAGCTTTAGAACAGTTCACAGTCATTAAATCTAGCTTTGCATATAGGAGGAGGTAGCTCTGCAGGCAAGGGCAAAGCAAAACTTGGAATGGAAAGAGGTAGGCTGTGGAGTCACCTTACCCCAAGAGCTTCCTCTGAGGAAATCAGAGGTGGCAGAAAACCACTAATTACAAACTATAAAAATCATCCTAGTGTCTGGTAGAATTCATGATTTCTTTATGTTTAGAGATTTAGATTTTTGCTGTAATAGAACCATAAACAGCATTTACAATAAAGTTCTACAAACATGAGTGCTTTCCTTTGGAGAGATTCCCAGTTGTGGAATATCTGGTTCAAAAGGCTTAGTTTGTGCATGTCACTTTAGTGGACAGGTGCTACCAAAATATTTCCCCAAATACCATCTTCTGTTTTATAAGCAAGCTGTGAACATATTTAATATACAGAATTCTCACCAAAGCATTTTGATATGTTTTTTCCATTAATTTGTAAACCTAGCAAGCACTTCTTGATCTCTCACAGACAAAAACTTCTAGAATGATTCTAAAGAAACATTTAGTTTTTTTCCATAGTTTTAATACAAATTTAAAATAATAATTATTCTGCCATCTTAAGTAAAACATGGCCTACTTTTAATAAAATCATGCTGATAGAGCAATTTACGCTCAGTTTCCTTAGCTTCTTGTGTTGATTGTTTTCTGTGGTAATTAGTGATGCCCTTTGAACAAAAAAAGGTGTGTTTTCTAAATTATAGTAGTAACCAAATAAGAAGAAAAAAGTTTTACTTTAATAAAAATTGCTGATTTCACTTCACAATTATATCAATTTGAAATTTGCTGGCTGTGAATTATAAATACTGGTAAGTTATATTTTTCAAGTTCTGAGTTAGCTAAAATAATATTCTCTTTCTAGCCTGAAGGTCTGGGACTATTGTTAGCTCACATTTACCTTTTACACTACATTAAAAAGACTTCTATATAAACAAGAAAGGAATAATTTAATATAAAGACGGCATTATAGGCTTTAGTTCAAGAAAAAAAAATCTGATGTTAAAGAGCACCTGATGGCAAATGCCCATGCTAGTTTATGTATGCATGCAGCCATAGCACTGTGGTGTCCAATCTCTCTTAAGATCTCAGAAGCTAAGCAGGATTGGATCTGGTTAGTACTTGGATGGGAGACAGCCTAGGAACATTAGGTGCTATAGGCTTGGGAGAAGGACCCATCAACCCCCTCCCAAAAATCAATTCGCCATTGAAAACCCTATGAATGAAGTATGACAATAGTGTTTCACCTGTTGTACATAGGGTCACTATGAGTCAGAAACCAACTTGATGGCACCTAACAATAACAAGTTTATTATAATAATTATGGTGATGAATAATAGGCAACTTATGTTATTTATGTAGAAGACATAAGCTCACACATAAAGAAAAAAGATTAGAAATTAGAAACAAGTAGAAATGAAAACAACTAGTTTAAGAAATAATAATTATTAAGAAAACTATAAATTTAGGTGCTTATATATTAAAGTTGTTATTAGAGGAAAGAAAACTACTAAGAAGTGTTCTAACTAATTAAAATTGGCTAATATACTGAGCATCAAACAGGACCTAAACATTAAGTGTGCCACCCTACAATAACATTCTTTTAAAAATTTCACACAGCATAGATACAATTTTGGGCATTAAACAATTGTTGAGACAAAAAATTGCCAAAGATACTGGACTATACAGCTTTAAATCCAAGGAAATTATAATTGAATACTAGCTAAGATTTTATTTCCTAATCTATGATGTATTTTTCTACAGCATACAGGTTGTGGACATAGCTGATAGATTTAACAAATGAATTGAACTGTGTTCTATTTTTCTATAACAGGCAGATATCAGTCCTTGTGATAAAGAAAGATAAAATAGCTGATGTCCTTGTATTGTAGCTATGGACAATTTTGCAAACATTATCTCAATATTTGAATAGTCCACCAATTTGAGAAAAGTTTACTCAAGCCATCTCCAAGGACTAGAAATGGTCTCAAATCTCTGATAATAGAAAATCTGAAGGACAAACTTTCCAAAGTTTGATGAAAGCTCAGGAAGCATTCAACAGCCAACTTTTCACAATTATTTTAAAACAAAGCAAAACAAAAATGGGGAAAAGAAAATGAAATACCCTATTTATCTATTTATTTATTGTAAAAAAGCACTGACAATCTCTGATAAGCCTTCACTGCTGTTTAGCCATGGAGTAACCTGTAACATTCCCTCAAAACTCTTGCATATCAGATGATCACTTTATTGCCACATAGGATCAGACTAAGTTCCTCAGGATAGGAAGTACCTGGGGAAGACCCAATAAAATCCATCTGTACCATAGAAAGTACTTTTATCTCTTTTTGCTTTTGTATTAAAATATGCTAAAATCATGAAATAATATTTGTAATTATAAATATATTGTAATATTAAATTATAATTGTAAAGCTACCACATTGCACAATTGTAGGCAGCATCAAGGCAATTACGTCCCTGTGTAGCTATGGTAGTCACCTTATGATAGTAACGTAAAACTAACATTGTAAAAATGATACTCCTAACAACAAATCCTGCAGCCATAGCCCTGTGGCATCAGATCCCGTCAGATCTCGGAAGCTAAGCAGGGTTGGGCCTGGTTAGTACCTGGATGGGAGAACGCCTGGGAACACCAGAAGCTGTAGGCTTGGGAGAAGGACCTGGCAACCCCCTCCCAAAAATCAATCTGCCATTGAAAACCCGATGAACAGCAGAGAAGCATTGACAATAGTGTTTCCCCTGTTGTACAGAGGGTCGCTATGAGTTGGATACCGACTCGATGGCACCTACCAACCAACTACCAACAACAACTCAGATAGTACAGGAGGAGAAAAGACATGGAGAGGTCTAAAAGTGTGCTTTTCAAAAGAAGTCTTTTAGATAATGGAATTAATATATATCCATTGTCATTGATAAACTAAGAGACTTAGAATCACATTATTTAAAGATAAACTTGGAAAGTGGAGTGCTAAAAGAACAGTTAGTACCTTAAACTCATTACATTAAAGATGATAAATCAAGAAGCATTCGTGAAAGTATATTATTTAAAGGTTTTATATATATAATATATGTATATTTCATATGTGTATATATATTATATATGTGTGTATATATGTATGTATGTATATGTATGTGTATATATATGCATACAT
>VMDO01013410.1:0-58386 GCA_007922755.1 Pedetes capensis
AAAGAACTGGTGAAATACAAGGCTCCAGGAATTGATGGGATACCAATAGAGATGTTTCAACAAACAGATGCAGCACTGGAGGTGTTAACATGTTTATGCCAACAGATTTGGAAAACAGCTACTTGGCCAACTGACTGGAAGAGATCCATATTTGTGCCTAGTCCCAAAAAAGGGGATCCAACTGAATGTGCAAACTATCAGACAATATCATTAACATCGCACACCAGCAAAATTCTACTAAAGATCATTCAGAAGCGACTGCAGCAGTATATAGACAGGGAATTACCGGAAAATCAAGCGGGATTCAGAAGAGGGCGGGGAACTAGGGACATCATTGCTGATGTCAGGTGGATATTAGCTGAAAGCAGAGAATATCAGAAAGATGTCTATCTATGTTTTATTGACTACGCAAAAGCATTTGATTGTGTGGATCATAACAAATTATGATTAACACTTCGGAAAATGGGAATACCAGAACACCTAACTGTGCTCATGAGAAATCTGTACGTGAATCAGGAGGCAGTTGTTCGAATAGAACAAGGAAACACTGCATTGTTTAAAGTTGAGAAAGGTGTGCATCAGGGCTGTATACTTTCACCCTATCTCTTCAATTTATATGCTGAGCAAATAATCCGAGAAGCTGGACTTTATGAGGAAGACTGTGGCATCAAGATTGGAGGAAGACTCATTAACAACCTGCGTTATGCAAATGACACAACTCTGCTTCCTGAAAGAGGATTTAAAAACATTTACTGATGAAGATCAGAGATCATAGCCTTCAATATGGGTTACAACTAAACGTCAACAAAAAAAAATCCTTACAACTGGGTCAGCATGCAACTTCATAATAAATGGAGAATGGATTGAGGTTGTCCAAGATTTTGCTTTGCTTGGCTCTATAATCCACACCTGTGGAAGCAGCAGTAAAGAAATCAAAAGACGCATTGCTCTAGGAAAAGCTGTGGCAAAAGATCTCTTTAGAGTATTGAAAAGCAAAGACGTCATATTGAAGACGAAGGTGCGTCTGACTCATGCCATGGTATTTTCAGTGGCATCATATGGTTGTGAAAGCTGGACACTGAACAAGGGAGACAGAAAAAGAATTGATGCTTTTGAATTGTGGTGCTGGAGACGTCTATTGAATATACCATGGACTGCCAAAACAACCAACAAATCTGTCCTAGAAGAAGTGCAACCAGAATGCTCCTTGGAAGCAAGAATGGTCAGACTGCGTCTTACATATTTTGGACATGTAGTCAGGAGAGAACAATCCCTGGAGAAGGACATCATGTTTGGAAGAGTGGCAGGTCAACGCAAAAGAGGAAAACCCTCCACCAGATGGATTGACACGGTGTCTGCAACAATGGGCTTAAACATAAATAAGATTGTTTGCCTGGCACAGAATCGGCAAGTGTTTTGATCTGTTGTATATAGGGTCGCTATGAGTGGGACTCGACTCGACGGTACCTAACAACAACAACAACACCACCTTTGAATGAGGTGGTGTTACTTAATTTTCTTTTTATGCTTATGGACATATTACAAAGTTTCCCCAAGGAACAAATACTACATTTGGAATCAGAAAAAATTCAAGTTTTTAACTGCTTTGGAATCCTATATTGGAAAAAGAGTGCCATTAAAGTAACTTTTTGTTATGTGTTTATATTTAAATTTTAACTGATACACAAAATATAAAAATTACACCTATTAATGGGGTATATTGTGGTGTTTCAATGTATGCATTGTGCAATGTTTAAGTCAGGTTAAATATATCTCCTCAATAATGCACCATTTCCTCATGGTAAGGCCGTTCAATATTCTTTTACTGAGCTTCTTGAGCCCCTATTTTTTGTCAGTTTGTCATACTATGGGGACTTGCATGTTGCTTTATTTTATCAATTTATTTATTTATGGATTGATTTGTTTTGAAAACCCTATGAATAGCAGAGAAGCACTGTCAAATATAGTGTCGGAAAATGAGCCCTCCACCCCCAGGTTAGAAGGCATTCAAGAAATGAATGGGGAAGGGTTGCCTCCTCAAAGTAGTTGATCTTAATGATGAGAATGGAGTATAGCCCTAGGGACTTTCATTTGCTGATGTGGCACAACTCGAACTATGAACTATAAACATCCATTAATAATTGGAATGTGGAATGGACGTAGTATTAATCTAGGAAAATTAGAAATAATCAAAAGTGAAATGGAGCACATACACATTGAAATTTTGGGCATCAGTGAGCTAAAATGGACTAGTATGGGCCATTTTGAATCAGATCTACTATGCCATGAGTGGGCTGGGATTTAGTTCAGTTGGTAGAGTGCTGTTCTGTAGTCTCTGATGCCCTGAGTGCAATTCCCAGTACCGCAAAATGGGAGAAGTATGTGGCAACCCACTCCTGAAGCAGTCCTGAAACAACCAGCCATTGAAAACCCTACGAGAAGAACTGACATAGTGCCCAGTATGGCACAATGTTGGAGAGTGTTTCGTCCTGTTGCACACAGGGTTGCTGTAAGTCAGACCTGACTCAACAGCACATAACAACAAGAACAACATGCATAGATAACATTTTCTTGATCCACTCATCAGCTGATGGACCATTAGGCTGATTCCTTATTTTGGCTATTGTGATAATGCTGCTGCAATAAACATGGAGGTGCAGACGTCTCAACATACATATTTTATTTCCTTTGAATACATGCTTAGTAGTGGGATTGCTGGATCATTTGGTAAGTCTATTTTTATTTTGGGGGGGTTCATACTATTTTCCATAATGGCTGTACAATTTACATCCCTACTGACTTTGCCCAAGAGCTCCCTTTTCTCCACAACCTTGCTAGTAGTTATCTTCTGTCTTTTTGATAATAGCCATTCTTACTATTGTTGTTGTTGTTAGGTGCCGTCGAGTCAGTATACGACTCATAGCGACCCTACATACAATAGGCAAAACACTATTATCAGTGCTTCTCTGCTGTTCATAGGGTTTTCAATGGCAGATTGATTATTGGGAATGGGTTGCCAGGACCTTCTCCCAAGCCTGCAGTATCTGGTGTTCCCAGGCAGTCTCCCATCCAAATACTAACCAGGCCCGACCCTGCTTAGCTTCCGAGATCTGATGGGATCGGATGCCACAGGGCTATGGCTGCAGGCATTCTTACTATAGTGAGATGTTAATTAATTGGAGTTTTGATTTGCATATCCCTGGGTGATTAATGATTACCTAATGATTAATAAGGGGGACTGGACTTTAGCTCAGTTGGTAGAGCACCGTTCTGCAGTCTCTGAGGTCCTGAGTTTGATTCCCAGCAGTGCAAAAATGGGAGAAAGATGTGGCAACCCACTCCCAAGGCAATCCTGACACAACCAGCCATTAAAAACCCTATGAGGGTTGCTATGAGTCGGACACAACTCGATGGCACCCAACAACAACAACAACAACAATTAATATGGGAGAAGGACCTGGCAACCCACTCTGGAAGCAATTCCAGAACAATCAGCCACTGAAAACCCCAACAGCAGAGAAGCACTAACATAGTGCTGGGCATGGAGGAGTGTCAAGAAGTGTTTTGTTCTGTTGTACATAGGGTTGCTATGAGTTGGACCTGACTTGACAGCACCTAACGATGACAATGATGACTAATGATCTTGAGCATTTTTTCATAGTCTATCGACAATTAGCATATCTTCTTTTGAGAAATGTCTATGTAGGTCTACTGCCATTTCTTATCCAGATTGCTCATTTCTCATTGACTTTTCAGAGTTTGTTATACATTCAGGAATTAACTTTTTGTCAGATGTAGAGTTACAAATATTTTCTCCCACCCTGTAGATTTTTTCTTCACTCTGATGATTACTTCTCTTGTGCCATGGAAAATTTTAAGTTTGATGTAATCCAGATTATTCATGTATTTTTGCTTTTGTTTCCTGTGCTTGAGGTCTTATCTAAAAAATCATTGCCAATTCCAATAATCTGAAGCATTTCCCTATGTTTTATTATATTTAATTTCATTGGTGCATGTCTTACATTTCTGTTTTGAATTCATTTTGAGTTGATTTTTATAACTTGTAAGAGAGAGGGGTCAAGATTCATTCTTCTGCATGAGGATACCCAGTTTTCCCAACACCATTTATTGAAAGACTATCCTTTCTCCAATGTGTGTTCTTAGCAACTTTGCTGAAAATGAACATGCATGGGGTTATTTCTCAGCACTCAATTTAGTTCCACTGGTCTGTGCATTAAGCCAGGACAATGCTGTTTTGATTGCTACAATTTTGTGGTATATTGTGAAGTCAGGTAGTATAATGTGTTTGGAATTGTCATTTTTGCTCACAATTTCTTTGGATATTCAGGGTCTTCAAAATAATTTTAACCATATTTCTAATATTTCAGTATGTAAAGTAAAAAACTCAGTCATATTATCTTTTGCTACCACATAAAGCACTGTTATACTTAATTCTACTGTAATTATGAAAAATGAATGTGTAATTAATGTACCTACTTCTTACTAAAGAAAACCTGAATAATCACAATGCTGCATCTCATGATCAGACTGGGTAATAGTCCATTATATAAATGTATTAGAGGAAAAGATGCATTCAATAGTCACATAAAATCTAACAATATCTTTCAAACGTTACACAATGAAAGATGGTATGCATTTTTTACTCAAGGAGCCATGGTATAGCACTGGCAGCCACCATGTCACTTATGGTATATAGAAACCTCTGAAAACCATAACCTAATTTTCTTACTTGGATTGCTGAAAAGTATATTAAATCAGAAAAATCTATCAGAAAGGAACAAAAATTAAAGAATGCAAATAGCAAATGTCATCAGTTATAGCAAAATCTAATATAATGAGCTTTATAAATCACTCATACGATTGCTTTTAATTTCAGTTAATATATCATATTTAAACAGAGTTGATTAAAAATGAAAATTAAGTGAATTGGTTACTTGAGAAAGTGACAGCTTGATAGTGCTAGAAATGGAAATTTTCCATTTACTCCTTATTGAGGAAGCCTAAGGCAGGCATTGGCTTGTCTGTGTTATACTCTTGCCAAAGTGCCTAAAAATAAATTTAGATAAAGAACTTTAGAGAGTAAGACACAATCATTTGTTCCATGCTCAACTAGCCTACTGACATCAGCCCAGGTTATGAGTTTGTGTGGTAAGCACACACTCTCGTGTGTCACGTCAGCACCAATCACAGAACTGCAATGTAACTGTCAATGTAGATGATTATTTCCAAGAAACTATTTCCTGGGGAATAAACATGTATGTCATACATCACCAGACAGAATACTGTCATTAGATAAATGGCACAATGTAATAAATTTGGTCAGGAGAACTTGAAATGTGAAAATATTAAAAAAGGTAATAAAGGCTTCTGGTGTCTTACCATAGGTAATTTATAACAGGCTCTCCTTTATAAATTGAGATAATGCTATTAACCTTCCCTGCTAGGCAGCTATTGCTTTGACAGACCTTCCCCCAGTTTTGATGCTTCTGTGATCTTGTGCTTCTTGATTTTGAGGTACAACATGGTAGATAATCCTATAAGATGTCAAGTTTGAAGCTAGTAGCAGAATCAGTGAATCTGTAGATGACAGTATTACCTAGTTTGTATTGTACAAGATAGTCCTGTTGCAAAATGGGCCTGGTTCAATATTGGTATTCTGTCATACAACTAGAACACAATTTGTCTCTCTATTCACCCACTGATGGGCGTGAGAGTTGATGCCAGGTTTTGGGTATCATGAATAGATATGAATATTTGTGTGAATTTTTTGTGTAGATATCTTCATATCTCTTGGGTAAAAACCTTGAGGTGGAATTTCCAGGTGGTATATAACTTCATTAGCAGTTGCCTACTCTCCCAAGTGGCTGTGCTACATTTCATTGATTTTTCTTTAAAAAATATACTTCTAAGAAATGATGGAATTCAGCCGGGTATGGTGGCGCACGCCTGTGATCCCAGTGGCTTGGGAGGTGGAGGCAGGAGGATTGCAAGTTCGAGCCCAGAGGCAGTCTGTGTAATTTAGTGAAACCCTGTCTCAAAAAAAAGTAAAAAAATGGGCTGGGGTGCAGATCAGTGGTCCAGCACTTGCAAAGCTTGCAAGCATGAGGCCCTGGGTTCAACCCCCAGTACCATCAAAAAAAAAAAAAAAAAAAAAAAAAAAAAAAAAAAAAAAGGAATTCATGGTTTTCAAGATCAAGAGGATCTAAGTACCTTAAGGCTTAAGCCAGTTAGAATAATAGAGACTTACAGTATATAAATCCTGAATAGTAATAGTATTCATCATTTGCCCAACTGAAATAATTCTCAAATAGTCAAAACTTAATCTATGTAATAAATTTTGATCCACTTAGTAAATTCTTAATATTTGTATTAATATTTGAATTAATGTGTTAATATTCGGCAATCTTCTTCCCTAAATAGCTGCATATTGCTGAGTTCAATAAAAAAAAAGTACTTCTTTAAATTCAGATATTTCTTTTTCTTTTTTGGAGACAGAGTTTCCCCATGTACGTGTAAACTCTCTACAGCTGTACCACCCTAGTGTCTGAGCCCATCAGATCTCGGAAGCTAAGAAGGACCAGGTCTAGTTAGTTCTTGGGAGACTGCCTATGAACACAAGGCTTGGGAGAAGGACCCAGCAGCCCACTCCAGAAACAATCAGCCATTGAAAACCCTATAAATAGCAGAGAAGCATTGACAATTGTGTCGGGCATGGCACCTAACAACAACCTGTGAACTAAATGCAGCTCCTACCTTCACATATGCACTTCTGAAGTATTTTTCCAAGCCATCCTTCTGCTCTACCTCTACCTTCCTGAGGTCAGGAACTCAGAGCTTCTAGCATGTATTACAAGATCCTCATGAATTTTCTTCCTGCCTCTACTTTTACATCTTTTCTAACCTATTCTCCATGTGCAGCTAGAAAAATCTTTCCTTTTTCTTTTTAATTAAAAACTTAAATCAAAATTACATTAAATATCTCCATATACTATATTTTAAAAATGCAATTCTCATGTCCTCTTCCTCAGAGACAAGCACTTTTGGTTCTTAGAGCTGACTGCCCAGCATTTATATCTCTAGTTCTGTTAATATGCACATAATCTTATTTCTTGATTGTTCAGTTTTAGGCAGTAACTATTGATTTTTCACTATGGAGGATGGAACTTTACTATTTCTCTCTCAATCAACAAAAATGTAAAATGTTGATTAATAATTCTTCTATGTACACAATTCCAGGTTGAAATTTAAAGGCTTCACTCCACTTTGTTCGGGCTTCTGATATTTATGTGGAGAAATCCAAAGCCACTGACATTTGTGGTCCCTCAGATGCAAATTATCTTTTTTCTCTATGGGAACAATGTTTAGAAATTTCACAAAGACAAGTCTCAGGGAAAGTTGTGCCTTTTCAGTTCCTGGGATATTCTGTGTTTTTCTGAGATTTCCTCGTTCTGCCACTTCCAACTCCTATTAATCAGTTGTTAATCTTCCCTGGAGAGTTATACTTTTTTCCCCCTTAAGTATGCTTTATCTCTTCTCTTTTTTGCCTTTAAAGAACATTTCCTTAACTTTAGCTTTCAATGTTTCAATTGAGTCCAATCTTTGATTTAAAAAATCCGAAGCAATGTCTTATTAATTTTGCCACAAATATACTTTTCCATAATTTATTAAGAATGGTGGAAAATTGACTATAAATTTCATTGCTTTGTACAGATTGCCTGGTTGTGTTTTTAGGATTGCACCACTCCTAAAATGACTTAAGAATATTTTTATGTAAATACAAAAAAAGTCCTCATTGCTTGAAATTCTCCAGTATCAGGTTTGAAAGCTTTTCAGATACATCACTATTGTTTTAAGTTTCATTACCTACAGATAACAAGTTCTAGGAAACAATAATTTTCAACATCATCTATCAATGCAATATATTCAAAATGCTTCTTTCCTGTGCATTTCACCTGTCCTCAAAAGACCGAAGTTTTCAGCAAGTTTTAATAACCAGCCATCCTTCAATTCGTAGTTTGTTCAAATGTCAAAAATATAGATGTAAGAAAATATTTGGAATATCCTTAGGATTTCCAGCCTGGCTTCCAATGTTAACAGAATTAAGAGGTCTTTCAGGCCAGTGAGGCTACTGTTTGATGAAGATGAAAGAATCTGAAAAGAATTGCATCATTTGGCAATAAATAACACTCTGCAGCAAAATATATACCATGAAATAAAGAGGCTGTCATTTACCCTTCCATGATATTGATACAGATTTTAAAACTATTCATTATTTTGTTCCCTTCAATCAGTCTGGCTGGCAAGGCTTTAGTCAGCTTGGATTCAATTCGTTGCTTTAGAAATAATCATATTTCCACCATTTTTGCTCTTTTCTTGTCTACTCAATAACAAAATCATCTTTAAATCTAGCAGGCAGAGAACAATGATATAACTTTCAGATAATTTTGAGTTCTTCACAATCTTTTTGTCTCTTAGTTCCTATCTGCTGCCGAGCACCACACCATCCCGGTTTCATCACCTCAGACCAATTGGTGCCCTTTCAACAAACTGTTTCCACCCCTCACATCTCTTCCATTTTGACTCACATTTCTAGTTCAGTCCATTTCTCCTTGGGTTCTGGTGCCACTTCCAGCTTTTTCCTTTTCTACAATTTCTGTAGTAAGTTATTATCACATCAATTAGCTTTACAATGATTATTTAACTTAAAAAAACAAACACACCTTACTTCTCTGCTGCATTTCCTGCTCACTTCACCCATGCTTCAAGGCTTTTCTCCTGTGTGTGGGGTGTAGGAACTGCTGCTCCAGAAGTCATCCTGGTGCTTTCTTTTAATTCTTTTAAAACAGTTCACACCTTCCTCTTACCCCTAGAGTTCTCTACTCACAGATTTACTTTTCAGCATCACCAAAACTTTTTTATTCTCTATTTCCAATGTCTTTGGTCTAACACCTGGGTTATCAGAAAATGATTATATCTAACAGGGAAAAAGCTAACTAAAAATGACCAAGCAGGAAAACAGAACAGCGGACAAGAAGCTATTAAGCTAGAAGGTAACATTCTGGACGTTTTTCTTTCATTTATCAAAAAACATCATTAACTATACATTATGATAATACTGCAAAAATTGTGAAAGGTAAATACTTATAGAACTATAGAAATATTTAGATAACTAATATATATTATATAAAACACATGTATATTGTGGTATTTGAAAAATAGAGAAATTATGGTACTTTTAAATTTTTCTACTAATAAAATATTACCATGATATTGGATCTGCAAGAAAGAAAAAACCACAATTCTAATATTTTAACATAAATATTATTAATATTTTGGTGTACCATCTCCTAATTTCTTTCCTATGCTTTTTTTTCATTTGTTTTTGTAATGTGTAATCATAGTGCGCCTGCAGCTGTAGCCCTGTGGCATCCAATCCTGTCAGATCTCGGAAGCTAAGCAGGGTCGGGCCTTATTAGTACCTGGATGGGAGACCCCTGGGAACACCAGAAGCTGTAGGCTTGGGAGAAGGACCTGGCAACCCCCTCCCAAAAAAATCAATCTGCTATTGAAAACCCTATGAACAGCAGAGAAGCGCTGACAATAGTGTTTCCCCTGTTGTATAGAGGGTCACTATGAGTCGGATACCGACTCCACGGCACCTAACAACAACAATCATAGTGCATATATCATTTTATCTGCTCTTCAACAGCTTACTGTGGATAGGTGTATTTATGGGTTTTATGGCATAATCAAGTAGGGGTGTGTTTAACCTCTAGAAACAAAAACACAAAAGTACATATTAAGAATTTTCCTGCATTGACAGACTTCAAAAATTACTTTTTTTTTTTTTTTTTTTTTTGTGGTACTGGGAGTAGGAACCCAGGGCCTCGCCCTTGCATGTCCTGCAAGTGCTGTACCACTGAGCTGCACCCTCAGCCCGTTTTTTTACTTTTTGAGACAGGGTTTTGCTAAGTTACGCAGACTGCCTCTGGGCTCGAACTTGCGATCCTCCTGCCTCCGCCTCCCAAGCTGCTGGGATTATAGGCGTGTGCCACCATGCCTGGCTCAAAAAAAAAAAAAAAACAAAACTACTTTTAATACCATGTATTTTAGTTTAAAAAATAAGCATAAAACAAAAGAAAAATTTGAATAGTAAAGAGGGCAGTGGGCAGCAGTCCTAATTTTTCCATATTCTTGCCAACACTTGTTGTTTTCTATCTTGGGGGATTTTCTTAATAAGTGTGAAGTAATTGTGGTTATTGTGGTTTTAATTTGTGTTTTGCTAATGATTGGTGCTGTTAAGCATCTTTTGAATATATTTGTTGGTCATTGGCATATCATCTTTAGAGAAATATTTAATCAGATCCTTTGCCCATTTTTAAATTGTTGTTGTTGCCATTGAATTGGGTCTGACTCACAGCAAATTTTTTAATTAGGTTGTTTTATATTGTTGAATCATAGGATTTCATTATAAATTCTGGATATTAACATCTTATATGATTATTTCATGATTTGCAAATAGTTTCTTCCATTCCATCAGTTGCCTTTTCACTCTCAAGTGTGTCTTTTGATGTACAGAAGTGTTTCATTTTGATGTTTTTCAATTTTTCTATTTTCACTTTCATTGCCTATCCTTCTGCTATCATATCAGCCACATTTAATTTTAATCTTTTCATTTCCACTGATTTTTCTGAAATAATAAGAACAAAATGTAATGAAATATTTAAGTAATTATAAAACCCATGGTTTATGCATTGGCTTAAAATGTTGCTTCATCAGCTAATGTGGAAATGTACATATTTGGAGTTCAAACTGTAGTGTGAGATGGGAATTTATGAAGAAATAAGACTGTGGGAATGTGTTCAAATATATTAAAGTGAAAGATTAGGAAAACATTCCTAATCGTGTCCTTTTAGTTGGAATCTTCACCTATCCACAGTAAGCTGTTGAAGAAATCCCTGTGAGAAAAAATGGCTCTCTGTTGCCTTCTGTCTTCTTTTTTTTCTCATCTTCTCTGTGTAATAAAGCCTCATACTCAGTTAACACCTCTAAACAAAGGCAGTTTGGAATTTTTATTCCAAAGTTAAGTTTCAAATTTAGAGAAAAGATATATTAACATATGATTGCATTTAATCAGAAACCACACCATTTACACTAGTTAGTAGTGACTGATTATTGAGACTACCAATAGTGCACAAAAAGTACTATCAGTAGCTTTTCTAACTTCAGTAGGGTACATGGATAACTAGTTCATGGGTGGTTGTCTATCTTCAGAGATACTTAATCTAGAATCTAAAGGATATTTTTCTCCGTTTAAAATAATGTTTCCACAGTTCTTTTTTCCTCCCACTTCCTTTTCCATCTTTGGTGTTGTGACTTCCTCTTTTCCCTGCTCATTAGTCCATAGATGTCGACAGTCCTCCTGGCCTAGTTTGCCTTCCTTGCCCATTCAGGCATCATTCACTGGCCTCAGCTCCCATGTCTGTCCTCCGGCATCACTACCCGTTAAAGAAAGCCCACCAGAATCTATCTGTGTGCTACCACTGAAGGTGCAGAGCACTTGACAGCTCATGGAGCACACAATCCCTGTAGTTCAGGTCAGATGGCTTCCTCTCCCTCCTGATGCTCACGCCAGATGTTGGTAAGGCAGTAGGAACCTGGACTGTCAGGAAATTGTCAAGCTTAGATGTCACCA
Source organism: Pedetes capensis (assembly GCA_007922755.1). NCBI lineage: Eukaryota > Metazoa > Chordata > Mammalia > Rodentia > Pedetidae > Pedetes > Pedetes capensis. The sequence goes on from VMDO01013410.1 coordinate 11,717, forward strand.
CTGTTCCATCTTGTTCTCCAAACACATAAAGCAGTTCGATTCTTAAAAATTTAAGCACAGAAAGAAGCTGCTGAGATATTCAGATATTTTCCCCTTTTATTTTCTCTTAGGTAAAATGGTGATGGTTTTAGCCAAACCCTCGGTTGACAAAATAGGAAAAGCATATGATAACAGAAAATAAGTGAAAACTATTATATGCAGGCTGTTACCTATGGCACATATGACTTGGTTCAGCCTTCTACCCAGTGAAGTTTGAAGTTTTTACCTCTTATATAAGGCTTTGTAACAAACATAGCACTCTCTGCAAAATGACTGCAGCTGTACTATTTATTATATTGAACTTTCCAGGTAAGTTTTGGGGGAATGAAAATTCAGGGTTTTGAGTGGATATCTTTGTTTTACTAGTCTTCTGTCTCTCCATTTTGTTCTTTGCAAGAGAGTGGTAATCGTATTTGAGAAATTGTATTTGCTAGCAAAATGTACCAAAATAAATTTAGCTAGGGTCACAGTGTTTAATTTAATAGTATTATGATAATAACTACCATAATTAGTTTCAGATTTGCCTTCCTTCCCAGAGGACCAGAATTTTTTTCAGTTTTGATGCCTACTTAAGGCCTGCAAATGGCAGTAAAGTTAATGTCATGACCTTTATAGCCTGTTTATGGCTTTTCCATGTTGTATCCTAACAGACTTAGGGAATAGTGTACATCTAAAATAAACCACTTACTATGGACAAGTTAAAAATTGAGTTAATTGGGTTCACCTGATCCTCAGTTGGTAGCACTTCAGTCAAGACAACACTTCGGTTTGACAGTGGAGCACAGTTTTGATACTATAAAATTATCTCAAAATGACACTTGTACGTTCTTTAATGTCTTATAAAGAAAAAGAAAACTTCAAGACTACTTTTTCAAATATGCAGGATCTTTTTCCTTTCATTATTTTATCTAGCCCGTCTTTTTTAAATGTCTTATATTCATAGCAAGAACGTGCTGATACCAAGGAATAGGTCATGCGGCCCACTTCCTTCAGGTGGTGTGGCATGGCAGCAGCATCTCACAACCGACTCCTCTTCCCTTTTCTGGTTTCTCAGTGAGTCTCTACTGGAGGGTCCAAAAGGTGGCACTGTCATCACAAGAGGTGATGCTCCATGTGGGTTGCTGTCCCTGAAGGTCTTCCAGAGGGACAAGATGCAGAGGTAGAAGGCAGTAATGTTGATGATCCTGACCCTGTGTGGGCTCAGGTGAGTGTGTGTGTGCGTGTCTCTTAATTTTTAGCAAAAGAGTTTAAGTAAAAAGAATTCTTAAATGTTAAAATAATGATTTTTCAGAATAATGATTTTTTTAAAAAAATTTTTGTTCGGCAGTACAATATGTTTGTTTTTTAAGCTAAGAGTGATTACAAATGACTCAAAAACTTAAAAGTAATTAACAAATTTACAAAGTAAAATTGTCATATTCAGATCAGGTTAATTTATTATTAAAGAAACAACATATTTTAAAATGCATTTAGTATAACCCAAGTGTCCAATGTTTGCAAAGTCCACCATGGTGTCCAGGACATGCTAGGCCTTCATGCTCGTTCACCACTCACCCACAGCATGGCCCAGAGTACCCCCAGCTCTGTTCTCAGTGAGGGCCCTAGACAGGGGGACTATTTTTTAACTGTGCCTTTTCTAAGCCTAAATACACAAATACCATTGTGTTACCAATGCCTATAGAATTCAGGTCAGCAATGTGCCCTGTGGGTTTGTGCCTTAGAAGCAACAGGCTATGTCCTATAGCCTAGGTGCATAATGGGTTGTGCCATCTAGGTTTGTCTGAGGACACCTAATGATGTCTGCTTTACAACAACAGTATATCATGACACATTTCCCAGGAAGTCTCCCTGTTAAGTGACATATAAGCACATGTATGCAACTGTTTTATACTAAAAACAAAAAGTAACTGTTCTAAAATGGGGAGAAAACTCTGCCGAGGACCTGCTTTGAAACACATGTCCATTCAAGAAGGACAAATAGCTACTTTGACTTTCAAGTACTAATTAAACAAAATGAGCATCATTTTTCATTTATGTTTTCCTCATTCCAATTTCATGGTGAACATTACACTCAGTAAATATTTTTTTGGCAAAACCAAACACAAAAAGCCCATCCATCAACCATCTAATGTAAGAATTTAGTAGATTGTGCCTGTATCAGTAAGAAGGACATAATATATATATTCTTAAAATTCTTGTTTCAATACTTTTTCTAAACTTAAAAAACTCAAAAGAAAAAAGTTCCAAAGATATGATATTCTCTGGCTTACCCAGATGAACTGAAGTCTTGTCATTCTGTTTTCTTTGCATAGTTTAATTGCCCTTTTCCCACACTGATCATTCTTACACTATTTAATATCTGTCTTCACAACAGCCTCAATACTCTACAAGGGCAGAGTCCACACAGGTCTTGTTCCCTTTACTTCTGGGGCCCTGGAGAGGAGTCTTTCAAATGTACTTGATGAACCATCTTCACTTGAAAACATATAAAACCAAGCAAAGGTAGATACAAGATTTTACAGATATTTCAGGACAAAATACTTCCTAATAATGTAACCAATCAAACTAAAAAGACCCACTTATTAAAAATAGCATGAGGCTAGAAGAAAAGGGTATTTGCTTAAATGACTGGTGTGACAAAATTAAAGCTAATTTCTCTAAGCACAATTGCTAAAAGCCTCCAGTTTTGGCTACCTTATAAAGATTAGGTTTTGAGTCACAGAGACAAAGCCTTTTTTTAAAAAAAATAACAAGGCACAGTGGCATACACCTATAATCCCAGCAACTCAGGAGGCTGAGACAGGAGGATTGCAAGTTCAAGGCCAAAGGGAGCCTGCATAACTTAGACCTTGTCTCAAAAAGAAAAAAGAAAAAAAAAAAAAAAAGGCTGGAGGAGCAGCCCAGTGGTACAGCACTTGCAAAGTATGCATGTAGCCCTGGGTTCGAACCCCAAGTACTCCAAAAAACCAAACTGAAATGGTATTAAACTGCTGTACTCTTAAGGTATACTCTCATTGAAAAATTCATTTTTATTAACTGATTATTTCAGAATTCATTATATTTCAAAAAATCTTTTGTTTTTGAGACAAGGTCTTCCTGTGTAGCACAGACTGGCCTAGAACTTGCTATACAGCCAAGCCTGGCTTCAAACTCATGTCAGTCCTCCTGCTTCTGCTGCTGCCTCCTGAATATTGGAATTATAGGTGTGTTTACCACACCCAGATTATTTCAAAAATCTTATTTCAAAAAGTCTTGCTAAGTTATGCAGGCTGCCTCTAGTCTTGAACTCACAATCCTGCATCTGCCACTCAAGTTGATGGGATCATAGATGTGCACCATCAGTGCCAGATCAAAAATATTTTTAAAATAATTGTTTGCTGATAGGTGCCGTCAAGTCAGGTACAACTAATAGCGACTCTATGTACAACAGGAAAGAAACGTCACTCAACACTGTGCCACACACGATCTTCTTTATGTTTAAGCCCATTGTTGCAGATACCGTGTCAATTTGTCTAGTTGAGGATCTTCCTCTTTTTTTGACCTGATACTCTCCCAAACATGATGTCCTTCCCCAGGGATTGGTCTTTCCTGACATGTCCAAAAGTATGTCAGATGTAGTCTAGCCATCCTTGCTTCCAGGGAGCACTATGGTTACACTTTTTCTAAAACAGATCTGTTGGTTCTCTTGGCAGTCCATGGTATATTCAATATTCATCCCAGCACCCTAATTCAAAAGCATCAATTCTTCTCCTGTCTCCCTCATTCAATGCCCAGCTTTCACAACCATACAATGCAACTGAAAATACCATAGCATGAGACAGTGGCACCTTCATCTTGAATGTGACATCTTTATTTTTCAATATTTTAAAGAGGTCTTTTGCAACAGCTTTTTCCAAAGCAATGTGTCTTTTCATTTCTTAACTGCTGCTTCCACAGGTATTGATTTTAGAACCAAGTAAAGCAAAGTCTTGGGCAACCTCAGTCTTTTCTCCATTTATCATGAAGTTGCTTACTGACACCATTGTAAGGATTTTTCTTTTGTTTATGTTGAGGCAAAATCCAGACTGAAGTTTGTGTTCTTTGATCTTCATTGGTAAATATTTCAAACTCTCTTCACTTTCAGCAAGAAGAGTTGTGTCCTCTGCATAATGCAAGTTAATGAGTCTTCTTCCAATCATGATGTCATATTATTCTTCATAAATTCCAGCTTCTTGGATTATTTGCTCACCATACATATTGAAGAGGTATGGTGAAAGGATGCAGCCCGATGCATACCTTTCTCAACTTTTAAAACAAGCAGTGTTTCCTTGTTCTGTTCAAATGACTGCCTCCTGGTCCATGTACACATTTCTCATGAGCACAATTAAGGGCTCTGGTATTCCCATTCTTTGCAATGTTATCCATAATTTGTTGTGATCCACACAGTCAAATGCCTTTGCTTAGTCAATAAAACACGGACATCTTTCTAGTAGTCTCTGCTTTCAGCTAATATCCATTTGACATCAGCAATGATGTTCCTGGTTCCATGCCCTCTTCTGAATCTGGCTTCATTTTCCAGCAGTTCCCTGTCTAAATACTGCTATAGTAGCTTTTGAAGGATCTTTATCAAAATTTTACTTGCATGTGATATTAATATCATTCAATAATTTCTACATTTGGTATGGGATAATAAATATTCTCAAGCAACACACACACACACACACACAGTTAGTCTTTGGCTTGGACAATTCAAAAGAAGAATCCAATCGTTAATACTTTAGTGAGTATGTATAGTTTTTGGCATGTCTGCCAAAACATGTAATCCAGTACAGTTCAATTAAGTCTACTCATGAACTTGTATTCCAGTTTTAAGAGTTTGTTTGGTTTTTTAGAAAAAGTTATACTTTTTCTAAATCAAATAAAATCAAAACAAAACAAAAGTAGTCGGACACAAGGATAGCTAATTAAAGTTATATGCTTTCTTATGCATGTATCCATCTTTGTCAAAGCAGGATAGTGTAAAAGGCATGAATTTATTCATTAATCAACACTGCCCATAGCCCAGAAAAGCAGGTACTGGGAAGATTCTTTTATAAATAGTTAGAGAGGAAATTTTTCAGTTTTACAGACCCTGTGGTCTCTGTCAATACTCTATCCTACTGTTATGTCATGAAATCGGCAATAGACAATATAAATGGTACGTATAAAATTCTAATAAAATTTTATTTCTGAATGGCAAAATTGAAATAAATCATTTTCATTCATCACAATAGCTTCATCACAAAAATCTTTTTTTCCAATAATTTAGAAATGTAAAAAACATTCTTAGTTTGCAGACCACACAAAACCAAGCCTAAGAACCACAGTTTGTTAATCCTTACCCAAAACCAATGGTTTAGTTATATAACTTACTAGCCTTGCAACCTTGTCCTTAATACCACCAAAAGTCCCCCAAAGAACAACACTACCACCACCACCCATAATGTTAATTGGGCTCTCAATTTTCAGGTGGGAGTTAGAGAGCTATGCAATTGGTATAAAAATAGTGGCAGGAATTAACCTTTATTTTGAGAGTACTATGTTCCAAACAATGTTCTAAACATTTTAAATGTGTGCTAATTTATTCAATTTTCATCACAGCCACAGGATGGGTATTCTATGAGTCCTATTGTACATATAAGTAAACTTAGTCACAGAGTGGTTAGGTTCACAGGGCTAGTGGATGTGGAGCTGAGGCTTAAAGACAGACACTGGGTTCTGTTTTCCAACCTCACAATCTCTCCACTCTTACAGTTTTCATTTCAAATAACAAACAATTCTCAGAAATTAAAATGTACAACACAATAAGCACATAGAGAAAACGATGTAATACAGTTAATGCTCATCAATAATAAAGAGCCAATCTTAAGACTGAGCCTATATTGACAGTAACAACAATAGAAACTTGATTCAAATGAATGAGAACTTCAGTATTCTCAGGGGAAAATTAGCACTAATAGCTTCTATCCCTTCCTGTGTTTGCTGGCTCATGAGAACAGATGTTGGTGAAAATGCCCCAGGAAAGGGTTACAAAAGGCAGGCCACGATTATTTTCTCTAAATGACTCTTTTGATTCTCTTAACTTAAATTTCCCTCGAGTTTTGCTCCATGCAGACAGCATTTATAAAGTTTTTCAATTACCGATACATTAGCAATAAAACACTAATAGCCAGGAAGATGCCATTTTTATAACAGTTACAGTATAACTTAAATTGCAACCTATTTGCACATTCTGTTTTCTTCACAGGGTTTTTCCCTTGTTACTTGGTTCTCTGTGCTGGCATTCTAAATCCAACTGCATGCCCAATAACCATCTCTTCAGGGGTCATTTGAAAGAATTTTTAGGGTATAAATTAAAATTTATTTGTGTAGTGTTAAATTGCCAAAGTGGCTTTTAGAGGCCACTTCCACATAACTGCAGAATAAAATCATCACTGAAGAACTTGACATTTTAGGACTTTGGCTGGCCAAGGAAATAAGAAATTGCTGAAACTGAATTCATTCCAGATATTTCTCATTGGAAGGTAGTTACCTGCCAGAAAATTATTTCAGTGTCTATTTTCATTACTTACATCAAAACGAGGAAACTTAAATGAAAGATGATCGCTACAGCACTGGGCCAAGTACATTATAATAAGACACTGAGGTTGTTATCTAGGGCAAAAGAGACTCTCAGAGCAAAACTCACTTGCAAGTATTAAAAAATTTGTTTCCATAATTTTCTCAAATTTGTACTTTTCAAAATATTTCCTATCAGTAAAGTGTATAATTCTATATTATCTATTATGGCCTTGGTAAGCAAGAAATATTTCTCAACAGAATAAAATTATTCATGTTACTTAAAGTTATTCAAAACAGTGTGTGTACTAAAGGGAAGCCTCTGGCTACTCCCCTCAAAAGTCCAATGTCTCAGACATGCCCTATGCCCCTCTCCTTCCCATCTCTTATCTAGGTGTTCACCACATTGTGCTGATATTATCAGCTAAAAAGGCCCTGTACTGTGCCAACCTCTCCTCCTCTCTACTGCTGAACACCTGGGTCAACTTCTACCAGCCTCTGCTCTCCACCCTTCTCTAACCATCACGGTCACAGTGATGTTTTCCAAACACAATTAGAACAGCCCATCCCTGACTGAAGACCCTTCAAAGCCGTAACATGTCCATGGGGATGTGTGCGGTCTGGTCCTGAGCTGCTCAGTCCTGAGCTCTTCGCCCCTCACTGCCTGCATCCCAGCCACGGAAGCCTTCCTTCAGTTTCCTGAACAAACCGCAGCACCCCCAACAGAGCCTTTATTCATGCTGGACCCTATTCCTTGTAATGTTCCTCCTCTTCTCTCCTTTTTGCGTCATTAGTGGATGCATCCTTCAGATCTGTGCTAGCGTTCTACTGCTGTGACAAAGGACCCAAGAAAATCAGTGTAAACAAGGAACGATTTATCTTAGCTCTGGTTTCTGAGGTTCCAGACCATGTTTGTCCAGTCACTTTGGGGCTTGTGGTCAGGAAGCACAGGACAAAGGAGGCCGCTCCCCTCAGGACAGCCCAAAAGCAAAGAGACTGGAAGTGGCTGAAGCTCTATATCCCTCTCAAGGGCATGCCTCACACCATGACCTAGCTTCCTTCTGCTTGGGCCCACCTCCCAAAGGTTCCTCCATTTTCCAACAGCACCACAGGCTGGCATATAAGCCTATGGGAGACATTTAAGATCCACACCAAAACAAGATCTCAAGGCAAAATCATCTCAGGAGAACTGTTCCTGACCTAGTCTGGTTCAACTATCCTGTTAATAGACTTAGTGAACCCTCATGGTATTTACCATGATTGTGATTTAATTTCGTTAATGCCCAGTATTCCTAACATACAAGAAGCTCTAGCAAGGTGAGGTTTGTATCCCTTGTGTTCATATGGTACCTCAAGCAGTGCCTCATATGGTACCTCATATGGTGCCACAATAACAAACAACCTACGAGGAGCTTGGTTAGTATTTCGTCATGTTTGTGATATAATTTACATGCCATAGAGTTCACCTTTTAAAACTATTATATATAGGAAGCTGGGCACAGTAGTGCATGCCTGTAATCCCAGCAACTGGGAAGGCAGAGGCAGGAGGATTGCAAGTTCGAGACCAGAGGCAGTCTGCATAATTTAGCAAGACCCTTCCTCAAAAACTAAAAAACAAAACAAAACAAAACAAAACAAAAAGGCAGGCTGGGGGGCTGGAGGTACAGCTCAGTGGTCCAGCACTTGCAAAGCATTCAACCTGGATTCAACCCCCAGTACCAGGAAAAAAAAAAAAGGATTATATATAGGAATATTCTATATAGATATAGGATAGGTCATAGGGTAACTGCATGTCTAACCTTTTCAAGACCTTCCAGGCATTCCCAAAGAAGCTTTCCATATACAATCCCCACCAGTAACGCATGATGTTTCCAATTCCTACATATTCTCAAGGACAATTGCTCTTGTTCATTTCTTGATCATATGGTATCTCATTGTGGGTATTCCTTAATGATGAATGACATCAAGTACCTTTTGATATGTTCACTGGAAACTTCTGTATTTTTTGAAAAAAAAAATCTATTCAATTCCCTTGTCTAGTTTATAATTGGGTTGTTTGTATTATTGATTTCTAAAAGTTCTTTATATATTTTGGATATATATCAGACATGCAACTTGCAAATATTTTCTTCTATTCTGTGGGCTATCTTTTAACTGTACCGATGTCTTTGAAGCATAAGTCTTTGATGGTGGTGAAGTCCAACTTACCTATTTTTCTTTTGTTGCTTGTGCTTTTGGTATCAAACAAACCATTATATAATTCAAAGTAATAAGGATGACAGTCTATATTTGCCTCTAAGAGTTTTTATATTGTTTTAGCTATTATTTTTAGCTCTTTAATCCACCTTTAGTTAAGTTTTATATATTAAGTGAGGTAGGGGTCATCTTTCACTCTGTTGCAAGTGGACATCCAGTTCTCTCAGGATCAGTAATTGAAAAAACCATTCTTTCCCCATTGAATTGTCTTGGCACTCTTTTTGAAAATCAGTATACCATAAATGGAAGGGTTTATTTTAGGTTCTTCATTCTATTCTATGCATCTATATGTTTATTTTTATGATACTTCTGTACTTGTTTATTGCAGCGCTGTGGTTTAAGTCACAAAATTAAGAAGAATGAATCTCACAATTTTATCTTTTCCAAGACTGTTTTAGTTATTATAAGTCCCTTGAATTTCTATATGAATTTTAGAATAAGCTTGCCAATCTCTGAAAAATTAGGCACCTTAGATTTTCATAAAGAATGCACTGAATACGTATACAGTTTGATTTGAAGAGAACTGTCATTTTAACAATGGTTGGCATCCCAGTTCAAAGACATGGGACACCTTTCCATTTATTTAGGTCTTTAATTTCTCATAATAATGTTTTATTTTAGCTCTTGGAGGACTACTTATATTTCTTTTGTTAAATTTATTCCTATTTATTCTTTTTGACACAACTATAAGTATAATTATTTTCTTAATTTTATTTTCAGATTGTTCACTGTTAGTTTATATAAATGTAATTGCTATTCATGCCTGCAGCCATACCACTGTGGCATCTGATTCTGTCAGATCTCCGAAGCTAAGCAGGGTAGGGCCTGGTTAGTACTTGGATGGGAGACTGCCTGGGAACAGCAGGTGGAGTAGGCTTGGGAAAAGGACCCAGCAGCCCACTTCCCAAAAACAATCAGCCATTGAAAACCCTATAAATAGCAGAGAAGCACTGACAATAGTGTTTCACCTGCTGTACATAGGGTTGCTATGAGTTGGACACCAACTTGACGGTACTTAACAATAATTGCTATTCATACAGCTCTTAAATCTTTCAATCTTGCTAAACTCGTTTATTAGTTCTAACAGTTTTTCATCAGATTCCTTATGATTTTGTACAGACAAGATAATGTCACATATAAAAATAAAGTTTAACTACTTCTTTTCCACTTGGAATGACTTTTCTTCTTTTTCTTACCTAACTGTCCTGGTTAGAACCTTCAATACAATGTTGAAGAGAAGCAGAAACAGAATACAAACTTGTCTTATTTCTAATCTCAGTGGGGAATCTTTTAACCTTTCATCATTAACTAAGGTGTTAGCCATGGGGTTATGGCAGATTTCCTTTATCAGGGTGAGGTAGTTCTTTTCTACTTCTAGTTTGTTCCGTCTTTTTATAACATGTATGGAGATGTGTACTGGGGGGAATGTGTATGTATTTTATGATATGTATGGAAGATTTAAAGAAATTATAACTCAATTCCTTTACTTGTTATGTTGTTGTTGTTAGGTGGCATCGAGTAGGGTTCCAACTCATAGTGACCCTCATAGGGTTTTCAACGGCTGATTGTTTCAGGATTGTTTCACGAGTGAATTTCCATGTCCTTCTCCCATTTTTGCAGTGCTGGGGATTAAACCCGGGTCCTCAGAGAGTGCAGAGCAGTGCTCTACCAACTGAGTTAACCCCAGCCCGCTTACTTGTTAAGGGTTCAGATTTTCTATTTTTTCTTGAGCCAGTTTCAGGATACTTTTGTCTTTTAGGAATTGTTTACTTCATCTAAGTCACGTAATGGTGTACACTTGTTCCTAGTATTCCTTTATAGCCTGTGTCTAGTTCTGTGAGGTTGGTAGTGATGGTACTTCTCTCGTTGCTGATTTTAGTATAGTGGTTTCTTTTTTTCTTGGTCAGCCTGACTTTTTTTTTTAAAGAGGCAACTGTTACATTCATTGATCTTTATCTGTTGATTTTTATCCTCTATGTCATTTACTTGTGCTTTAGTCTTGATTATTGTCTTCCTTTTGCTTGTGTAGGTGCTCTTGTTTTTCTATGTTCTTAAGGTAGAAGGTTATCAATTTCTTTCTTTCTTTCAAAATATAGGCATTTGTAGCTATACATTTCTCTATAAACACTGACCTTTTAAAGCTGCATTCCATAAATTTTGGCATGTAGTGTTTTAGTTTAATTTATCTTAAATAGTTCCTAATTTACCTTTGATCTCTTCTTTGACCCTCTTTAAGAGTATGTCATTTAATTTCCACATAATTTTGCATTTCCCAAATTTCCTTCTGTTACTCATTTCTAATTGTATTCTATCATGGCCAGAGAACATACTGTGTGTCAGTGCAATCCTTTTTATAGGTACTGAGTCTTGTTTTATGACCTAATAGTCTAACTGAGAGAATGTTCCACATATGCTTCAAAATAATGTGTACTCTGTTCTTTTTGAGTAGAGTGTTGTATAGGTTACTGTTAAGTCTCATTGGTCTATATAAAGTGTTGGATCTGGGAATGTAGGCTGAGTTATTCTCACGTATTTAGAGGACGTTCACACCACCCTGATGGTAGGACATATGTACAGTAAGATTCTCATTTTGGACTTGCTCTTAAACACCTATACTCAAGAACTCAAAGGAGAACAAAGCAGGAAATTAACATAGCTGTCCTATATTTCCTGATTAATTTCATATGAATCTCAGGGGCACATCTTAAATAACTGCAAAACACTGTGCATACAAAATCATACAAATGAACAGTTAAGTAATGTTTTTTTCAAACAGTGAATACTGAAATTTAGTCTGCACAAGCACTTTCTGAAAGAAGCATTGTATCACTTGATCTAGGAAAAAATAAATTTGATAATGGAGAAACTTCACTTATAAGAGGATACTGTGGGAAACAGTAGCTAAGGCAGTTGATTTTGAGAAGTATACCTTATGAGGCAAATCTAGAAATTAAGATAATTAATCTAGAAATTAAGACATCAATGTGCAACAATTATCAAATAAAATACCTCTTACTCTTCCTGCATGAACTTTGTGGTTATTTCTGTCAGAACACCTAGAAGATAAAATCTGCTTTCTTCAATACACCTAGAAAAGAAAATTGGATTTTCAAATTTTTATGAGAAAAATACAAAACAATATTACTTGGGCATCATTAAGGCCATATCTGCTTTTTTGAAAAAAATGACAAGAGTTTTTGGGCTCGCCAGGAAAATTCATTAAGATATTTGCCTTATTCTACTGTATAGTACAGAAGCTTACCACTTTAAGTACTAAGATTTGTCCAAATGTTTATACATGGATGACTTAAACTACTGAACTATACAAAATTATAAACCCAAAGAAATGCCTAATTTTTGTTTGTACTTATTCTGTAGTCAACAGTAGCATCACACATAACCTCTGGGAGCTGCTACTAAATCACTGGTATCTTTATTTCAACAACAAGGAAATTATATTACTTCCCAAATTCTTCGAAACTTTCTGACTTTCCTGCTGCTGGGCTGAGATTTTATATTTATAAAAAAAGCCCCAAAGTCTAGAAATAATACCTGAAATGATAAATCTCAGAAAATTACTTTCCTTCTCATAGTCCACATTCCTACTCATTATCATCTTGAACAGCAACCCTTGTATCATATGTCCTCTTGTTGAAAGTGATAAAATTTTTTTTGCCTTTTAATACTGCATAATATTAAAAATGGTTCACATTAATGATAATATTAATGCTCCAAATTAATGACACTATCTGATCTACCTAAGTCATAAAAAGTAAGGCAAATGTATTTTAGAAGCAGATATGGTTTATGCAATCATGATAATCATAATGGAGCATAGGTCTGAGTCAAAAAATATGCTTTCAAGCTTCTATGTCATGCTTTAATTTTGATGACCACACCACAATATATCCATATAAGCAGGGAATGTGTAGAGAGTTTCCAACTATCTTCATCACCAACACAAAGGTCATGGTATGTATATTCGTTCTTCACAGTTACCTTGGCCAGATCTTCTTACATTAGCTCCTAAGGACTGGAGCTTCTTATGTTTGACTGAGCACTCTTAGGAAGGTGTCATGGTTCAGATGTTAAATGTTCCCCAATGGTTCATGTGTTTGAATGTGTGGTCCACAGCTGGTGGCATTATTTGGGAAGGTTGTGGAAATTCTGGAATGTGGGACATAGCTGGAGGATGTAAGTCACCAGAGGCACAAGGTTATACCTGGTCTCTGGTTCCTGCTTGCCCCCGTTGCTTTCTGTCTGCTGTGATGTGAACATTTGTCCTCTGCCATACACTTCCACTGCCATGATGTCCAGGCCAAGCAAACGGGACTAAATGAACATGAACTAAACCCTCTGAAACCACGAGCCAGATAAAACTGTCCTTCCTTAAGTTGTTTCTCTCAGGTATTTTGGTCACAGCAATGCAAAAGTAACTAATACAGAAGTTACTGAAGCTCTCTGCACTTTACCCATGTCTGGGACATGCTGGATGCAGAAGGACTGAAGGCCTTCCCACAATTACCATCTGTAGAAGTGAGGAAGGAGATTCCAATGAGGCAACAGGCACAGGAAAGAGGAAAGAGCATATTTAAAGTGATCATGAAGTGGAGAAAGGAGGATTCACTGAGAGGAAGATGGAGAATACCAGGATTAATGGAGACAAGGACTGGTGGGCACTTTGGCAGAGATAAAAGGACTATGTTTTAGCAAATGCTTAGGTTCCTGGAGTAGGTTCTTGGAGTTCCCAGTCTATATTCAGAGAATCTGGTAAGGTTAGAACTTTTCCTCCACTCCAGATGAGCCCCTCACAGCCATGGTGGGCAAAGTCATAGTAGAAGGAGACTGTGGCACTGTCAAATTTTGACTAGAGAGAAAAAAAAATCTATTCAGTGTGAAATACTGGGTTCTGGCAGCATGGCAGATGAAGATACCATCTTAGAAAGGGAACAGAGAGAACTTTTACCATTAGTATTGATACACTACTCCCTTTAAAGAACCTTTGGTTTAAACAATCTTTATGTGTATATTAGTGAAAAATACATCTACAGAAATATACTACCCTTTTACCTACAGCATTATTGATAACTACAGTGAAAACAAAATAGTAGTGTTTTTAGCATTTTTTGTAACGATTCTGTTGTTTCTATGCCAATTCTAAATAGAGTTAAAATTGAAGCTATAATATTTAATAGTCTTTCTTTCAAAAATCAACACTAAATTTTCATATATTCTAGGATAGAAATCACCCAGAGTAATCACTACAAATATTAATGTAGTTTAAGAAAAAGTAAAGTTTCATAATTAAAAATATATGAAAAAGAATATGTATAATGCTTCAATTACAACTGGCACTCCTAGTTACATTAAACAACTTAAAGACATATTTGGAAAACAACTTTATGACTAGAGGTGTAGCTCTGTGGTACAGTGCTTGTCTAGTAAGTGCAAAGCCCTTGGTTCAATCCCCAGCACTCCATAAACAAACAAGCAAATAAATAAATAAATGGAAAAACATAGCTGCAAAGTTCTTTCAGTGCACTCTCATGGACAGTTATCAGAGGACACATCCCTGGCTACTGAAATGCAGTTGCTAAAATGTGGTTCTCCTCCAGTTTCTCCACACTCCACCCATGTTGATGTCAGCTCAGGAAGAAAGGGAGATTTAAGTAGACAAAAAAAAAAAAGTGTTGAGGTTGTGATGAACACAATACAGAAGTATTCGTATTCTAAAAAGTGGATCTTGAAATGTACTTGGAAGTTTGAGATCATAATGACATAAACAATTACTTATGACCTAAGAAAAATTGCCTTCTGTGGTACTTTGAAGTATTAAAAAAAATCATATAGAATTAAATTACAAAGCTCACACAGTTGTTTATGCAGCTGGTCCTTTTTAAAATTGAGGAACTTTAAACCTACAATTCTAATGGACTTACTGGTGACACCCCAATCCTTTGAAAAATAAATGAAGTATCATAAATCATTTGACAGTTCTTAAGCCTAGATTTTTATCATCACTCAGACTCCTTAAAAATAAAAAGCAATATGTAAGGACAGGATCTTGTTTTGTGCCCTATAAAGCTTTAGATAGAAAATAAATCATGCCATTAAATGTCATTTAGAACCGTACCTTCAATACTTATGATTAAAATGGCATAATATTTGTGGTCATTCCTAAGAGAATTCATGCAAGTAGAGTAGCTTTTCTTAAAAATATTGCAGAACTCTGGCACTTCCTGTGATAAATGAAGCAATAAGGCTTTGGAAGTGCAATTGTGTATACTTAAGTACTTCACATGAGCAACCAGACTGTCATCTTGCTGGATATCTAGCACTATGAATTTATTATCTGGCATCCAAAGGAATGTCGGAATGCCTATGAAGAGTAAAAGAGTGTGGTAAGACCTTTGAATTTTCAACTACAAATTTAGGACCACATGATAGCAAAAGATTTCAAACTTTTCTTCTGGTAAGTTGATTTAATGAAAAATATCCACAGATTTTGCAGGAAATGTTGAGATGAAAAAAATGGATAAATATCTTGAAAATCTTTGGGATTCAAAAATAAAGTTTTAAGAGCTAGGTGTTAGCAACAGCACCCTGAGAATTTTTTTTATCATAGTTAAGTTTCAAGAAAATAAATTATGGGATACATTCTCCATGACCTGCTTGTAACTTAAATTCAATGATGAATCAATAATCGGTTCAATTCATAAAAGCATGCCTTCACAAGTCAATTGGCCCAGCCAGCATTAGGGGAGGGAGGGCAAAGCTGGCACCTCCTGGTTGTCTGTCCCATCATATTTTAAAAGAATTCTATTGAAGGAGATTCATTCAAAGGGTCAGAAAAATTCTTTCTTTCCTGATAGTTTCATTTACCCTTAGCATAAATGAAAAATCCATGAGTTCCCATCCCTTCCCAAAGCAATAATGACACAATTTCTGAGAAATAGTTTCAGAAGATTTATACTGTACCTATATAAATTGTAATCATTCTAGGTTTCAATAGTTCTTCTAATTTGTTTTAAAGATAAAAGTTACCAAACTTATAGCCTTCAAATGCTGGCTTACCCAATGTCACATTCACATCAGGTTATTCATAGGCATTTGATAAATACTCAAATGAATGACTAGATTAACAACATTATAAAACCTACATCTTACATTTTACATATTACATTTACATATATTAATGAAGTATTCTGAAAGGTTTAATTTAAAAATGTACATTTGTTTCTGAAGACATTATTATTAAATATTGAATACACACCAAATAGTACTTCCAACATATGTGTAAGTTATAAAGAAAACTAATAAAAATGAACATCTGTTTTCCCACTGGCCAGATCAGGGAACAGAACATCACTCGTAACTTCCAAGTCCCCATTATGGCCTTTCTCATTCCAATTCCTGTCCTTCGGCCCATGCCTTTTCCCCAAAACTACCTTGTATTTTTTGTTTGATTTCTTGTGTTACCATATGTATACTTAATCAATATGTTGTTTCATTTTAGCCAGTGTTTGGATGGAATTGGATTGGATTAGAATCATATTCTTATAGAAGTATTCTTAGGTCACTTGATTTTATCACTTAACATTATCTTCATGAGATTCATCCATGATTATTATATTAGTTGGTGCATTGCTGTGACAGAGAAACAGACCCAAACAAACTTATGAGGGGAGAGATTTATTGAGGACTCACAGAGGATCACAGTCCATAATAGTGGCAGGGTAGGCATGGCAGTGACAGGCAGCAGGGCCAGTCGTTGACAACCTCACAGCATGGCAGATCAGAAGCAGAGAACAGAGAGAGCAACTGGACGTGCAGGTCAGGGCAAAAACCTCCAGAGGCCCACTCCCAGTCTTTCACTTCTGCCTAGCCAGATCCAGCCTCCCAAACTTTCCATGGCCTCCACAAGTAGTGCCACCAGCTGGGGACTAAGAGTTAAAGCACATGACCTACAGGGGACAGTTTAGATTTAAACCATGACAATCATGTTTGAATATAGCACAATTTATGTCTTCTTTTGCTGATGAATATCTGAGCCTTTTCCCAATTTTCTGGAAAACTCATACGTTTTGCCATGTACGTTTGCAAGTTTCTGTGCCTCAGAGAAGCACTGTTGTGGCGGTCTATGGACAACTTATTAGATAACAGCTCTCAGCTTTATGTGACTGACTCAGTTTATACAGCCACTAACAGGGCAAGAGTGGTTGGGATGCTTCACTTCTAGCTCCACTTCTGTGCCAGTATTTCTGTGAGTCTGCTGAACATGCAATAGAATCTCTTTGTGATGTTTTGAAAGATCTTTTTTCTTTCTTTTAAGGTAAAATTTACATAAAAGGAAATGTATAAATCTTAAGTATACTATTCTATGAATTTTTACGAATGTTTATACCTTGTAACCCAAACCATTACTATTGCCCCAAAGAAACTTCCTACATTAACTCTTCCCATTCAATCTTTGCCCTATCCTGTAGAAGTAACCATGGCTATGGTCCTTTCCCCGCATACATACATTCTGCTTGCTCTGCAACTCCACAAAAATGAGAAGGCACTCTTTCATATAAGCCTTTAATTAGTATAATGAGATTCATTTATGTTTTTTTTGCAAGTATCAGTAATTATTCCTTTTTATTGCTTAGTAATATTCCATTTTATGAATATACCATAGTCTGTTATTTTACTGGTGGATGACAGCTGGGCTGTTTTAAAAACTTCTGGTTAGTATGAATACAGCTACTACATACTACACACTATGCATGTCATATAATCATCTTTTTTGGAGTGAACATATATTTTGATTTCTCTTGGGTAAATACCTAGGAGAACTCCTGAGGCATCAGATAGTACATCTAATGTTATAAGAAACTTCCAGACTTTTTTCTAAACTGGGCTATACCATTTAGCCCTCACAAATATGTGTGAGAATTCTAGTTGTTCAAGATCCTAATGGTCTATTTAAATTTAGCAATAATGGCAGATAACCATTTTAACTTGCAATTCACAGGTGACAAGGTTGAGCATATACTTACCATTTGTATGTCCCCTGTTGGTGACTACCTGTGTTATAAACTGTCTTTTCAAATCATTGGACCTCTCCTTCCTTCTTTGTTTCAGATTATTCATCTTTTTGTTACAGACCTCTAAAAATTCTTTATCTATGTAGTTCTTTGACAAATATGTTTTCTAAATTTTTTCCAAGTCTGTGGCTTGTCTTTTTATTAATGTTGCTGTCTATGATGAACACAAGATTTTATTCTGATAAAGTCTAATTATAATTTTCTTCTTTTATGGTGATCTTTAATCTTAAGCCTTTGCCTACCCCCAATTCATAAAGATACGCTCTGATGTTTTTTCTCAGATCCTTATGGTTTTAGCTTTTACATTCAGTAATATGATCCATCTCAAATTGATTTTTGCATGTGAAACAAGACAGGAATTTGAGTCTCCCTGCCCCCCGCTTGGCTATCTGGTTATTGTGGAACCACTTGTTGAAAAATTTTTCTTTTCACATTGAGTTGCCTTGTATCTCTGTTAGAAATCAAATGATCACACACATGTAGGTCTACTGTGGTCTCTCTATTCAGTTGTATTACCTATTTGTTTGTCCTTATGACAGCTAAGTTGGTTCTTGTTCTACAGTCACAGTACAAAGTCAAATCTTCCAGCTAATGTTTGGAAGACCATGCAGGATATTCTCAGTCATTTATTGCAGCTCGTATGTAGCTTTGTTCCAACTTCGCATTAGTGCTATATTTCACTTTTCTTACCAATGTAAGCATATTCAGGGTCTTTCACATTCAAGCATATAAGATATTTTACAAATTTAATTTGTTCTACCTAGACAAATGCAAAGTTAATACATCTTGGAAAAATTTTAGTCACAACATTCATGGTATCAAGCAAGATTTTATCAACTTCATCATGAACTAACCTTTAAAGGCTGCCATGAAAACTTAATCTATCTTTGGGTTAAGGATACTGAATCTGCATACAAAGGACTATTCTTACATAGTTGATCCACCCAAGCTTCTTGCTCAGTCCTTTCCATCAATAATGAGACTGCTGAAAAGCAATAACTTTCTACTTTCTGGCAAGGCCCAAAGACCTGAGAAATAGGTCAGTTCTCTCTGCAAAGGTCTACTACCAATGATAAAAAGCCTTGAGCACTGAGACAAGTGGTTCTGGCTGCTTCAAATCTTTACCTTGCAAAGCTAGGTTTATAAAAGTCTATCTTCTAGTGTTACCTCAATAAAGGTTAAAAGGAATAATTTTTTAAAATTCTTCTAAGTTCAAAACTATTTGTTTACTTGTACTGAAAGACTGTATGAATAGGTATAAAAATCTGTTACCTATTTTTTTCTTTAAAATCTATAATTATGCTCCATTTTGTTGCACTGAATTAAATCTGAGGCCAAACATCATTTCCCTTTTATAAATATCTCCACCTTTCTGCCAGGTACCCCAGAAGAATCTTCCTTACCTCTGAGGTCCAGCAACTTTATAAGGTCAAGGCATACATCATGCCTTTTCAATATTTAGATTTAGGTTGTATTTTACTTCAGAAAAGTTTAATCTCTAAATGCCAGTTTTATTCCATCAGGTTTGTCGTGTTGGCAATTATACATATGATGGGTCTGCTCTACCTGTCTGCTGTATCAGTGGCCTTCAATCTGAGGTGCTTGTGAGTCTGCATGAAGACTCTCTAAGAGAGATACAGGTACAGAGAGTTTTAAGACAGTGTCCAGGTCCTCAGGTTTTATTCTTCTGCATACTATCTTTCTGGGAATGTGCTGGTAGCTAAGGCATCATGCCAGCCTCTTTCCCCACTTCACAATCACCTTTTTCCTACTTTACAAAAAACAAAAAATGTATACCTTCTGGGATGTAAAAACCTCCAGGATGCCAAAAAGAGAGAACAAATTAAAAAAATACTATCCATGAATCTTCCTCTAAACAAGGCCTTGTTCTTTTCCTGTTTCATATCCATTTCATTTGGGCCCATTTTATTATATTGTAAATCAGATGTATTATAAACTGAAGGAGTAAACCAGGAAATTTTACATAAGGACCTTACCTCTTCCACAGCCTATTGTTAAAGAGGCATCTCTCTGAGACTCTTGCGAGCACAATGGGAGGAAACAGTGAAGGTGGTGGTGCCTTCTCGTATCCAGGCAACACATGGTAAGGCTCTGTGCCTTCCGTATTTATCTATATTACAATTAGAATTCTGCCATATGATGGTTGTCATGGAGGCAAATATTAACATATTTATTTGAGTTAACAATCAAATTGGACTTCTACTGAAAGAAGGATGGCTGATTTGGAAGATAAATTTAAAAATGAAGACTAGTTTTGTCAATTAAATTAAATGGCAACCAGTTTGCTTAATCTGAGCAATTTACATTTATAATAGCTGCAAGGTTTTAATAAAAATATATTTAAGATATATGCTTCAAAAATTCTCTAAAAGTTACATATTGGCAAATTTTTGTTAAAATTAATAATCCTTCTTATAACACTATGTATCCTGGGTTAAACAGGGTGCCTCTATGTAAAGGAGTAGTATGTTTAAAAATCATTTGATAAATCTTAGTTAAGCCTTTTTGATAAACTTCATTATAGTGACAAAGTGATAGCAAACCACTTTGCAAGTCAAGGGATTTCCAGTCTTTTGCTTTCTTACAATGATGGGGTAAGTGAGTTGTCAGTAGTGATCATAAAAATAAATTAACTTATAGATCGCTTTGTGATTTCTGGCCTATAACTCAGCAGAATAGAAAAGTTAAATAAATGATCCAGTTCCTAGTGTATTGCAAATGCTGATATTTTATAACTAAGGTATTAAATTAGTCTTTTTTTAAATTTCCAAGACAAGGTCTTGCTTTGTAGCCCAAACTGACCTCAAACCCTCCAACGCATGATCCTTCTTCTACCTCCCGAGTGCTGACAGTACAGATGTGCACCACTACACCTGGCTTTGTGTCCCTCTTTGAAATATATACTTGACTGTGTTCACTTCTCTCATTTCTAATCTCCAAGGCCTCACTATTTCCTCTGCACCATCTTTTTTTCTCTTGCACGCCTTCCAATTTTGTTTTCATTTTTTTTGGTAGCTTTGTTTTTCCTTCAACTTCTTTCCCAATTTTTGCTTCTGAATTTATAATGTTTAGTTTTATAATTAAATTTAATTAGAACTATTAATGTAAATATTTTTACTTTCTCCCATTTTGTTAGGTATGAATCCAATCTCATTCTCTTTCATTGGACAATCTATTTTCTTACCATAATATACTAAAAACTCTGTCCATCCTTTCCTCCACCGATCTATAATACCAACTTTGCCATAAACCAAGTTTCCACATTATGTATAAATCAGTTTCTGAATTTCCTATCCTTTCCATTGGCCACTTTGAATACCCTTACACCATAGACTGACTGAATTACCACAGTTTTATACTAAGTCATGATATAAAGGCAGTAAAAATCTCTTTTGATATTGGGCAGGAAGACCATCTCATTCTTCAGGAGGATAATTTTGGGTGACTAGTCTTCCCTTTGTTGTTGTTGTTAGGTGCCGTCGAGTCGGTATCCGACTCATAGCAACCCTCTGCACAATAGGGGAAACACTATTGTCAGTGCTTCTCTGCTGTTCACAGGGTTTTCAATGGCAGATTGATTTTTGGGAGGGCGTTGCCAGGTCCTTCTCTCAAGCCTACAGCTTCTGGTGTTCCCAGGCGGTCTCCCATCCAGGTACTAACCAGGCCCGACCCTGCTTAGCTTCAGAGATCTGACGGGATCGGATGCCACAGGGCTACCGCTGCAGGCGACATTCTTCCCTAGGGGCTGGGATTTAGCTTAGTTGGTAGAGTGCCACTCTGCACTCTCTGAGGTCCCAGGCTCGACTCTCAGCACTACAAAAATGGGAGAAGGACGTGGCAATCCACTCCCAAAGCAATCCCAAAATAATCAGCCATTGAAAACCCTATGAGTGTCACCATGAGTCGGCACCACTTGATAGCACAAACAACAGCAGTGATTCTTCCCTAAGTTCAAAATTATAATGTTAAGCATCAATATGATAACATGAGAGTATGTTATTATGCTAAAAGTATTAATAGTAATGACAAAATTCCCCAAAATCTATTAGGGATTTGATTCTATATGTATTAGGAAAGAATTAACATTTTTGTAACATTAAGCCTTCTAATCCATTAATGTAGTGTTTCTCTACATTTAATTGGATTGTATTTAATGTCTTTCAATAAAAATTTAAAACTTTCTCAATAAAGTTTTAAGACATTTGTTAGATGTATTCAAAAGTCATTCTTATTATGTTGCTGTGTAAATTGTATCTTTTAAAATTATACTTCCTAGCTGGGTAGAGTAGCACGCCTATAATCCCAGCAGCTGGAGAGGCAGAGGCAGGAGGATCGCAAGTTCAAGACTAGAGGTAGTCTGCATAACTTAGCAAGACTCTATTTCAAAAAAGTGAAAAAATGGGCTGAAGGTGCAGCTCAGTGGTACAGCACTTGCAAAGCATGCACATGCAAGGCTCTGGGTTCAACCTCCAGTACCACAAAAAAAAAAAAAATTACACTTCCTATACAGTAGCCTAGGGATGGGATTTAGCTCAGTTGGTAGAGCACTGCTCTGCAGTCTCTGGGGTCCTGAGTTCTATTCCCAGCACCACAAAATGGGAGAAGGATGTGGCAACCTACTCCCAAGGCAATCCTGAAACAGCCATTGAAAACCCTATGAGGGTCGCTATGAGTCGGATTTGACTCAACGGCTCCTAACAACAACAACAACATACAGTAGCCAGCCCTATCTGTGGTTTTTTTTCCCCATAGTTTCAATTACACAAGGTCAACTACAGTCCAAAAATATTAAATGGAAAATTCTGAGCTGGACACTGGGGTGCCCACATGCCTGTAATCCCAGCATTTTAGGAGGCAGAGTCAGGAGGATTATGAGTTTGAAGCCAGAAGCAGTCTGAGTAACTTAGTGAGACCCTAACTCAAAATAAAAAATAAGAAATGGGCTATACAGTCCAGTAGTAGAGCTCTTGCAAATACATACAAGACCCTAGGTTCAACCCCCAAGTACTGCCATTAAAAAAAAAAAAAAAAAAAAGAACCAAGCATGAATGAAAAAAAAACTCAGTTAGTACATTGGTGTGACAAAAATACCTGACAGAACAAACTTATAGGAGGAAAAGTTTACTGGGGCTCATGTTTTGAGGATTTCAGTCTGTAGAGGCAGGGCAGGCATGGAGGCAAGGCATGGCCTATGGTAGAAGACCTTATGGCATGGTGGATAAGGATCAGAGAGAGGTTACTGAGTACTGAGGATCAGCTAAAACCTCCAAGGCCTGCCCTCACTGACCTACTTCCACGAAGCTAGTTCCTATCTCCAAAAGTTCTACAGGCTCTATAAACAGTGCCTCCAGCCTCCAGCTGGAGATTAAGCATTTAATCACATGACATTTTAGACATTTAGAAGGAAAAGTAACAGAATGACAAAAAAGAAATACCGTATTTGGTATGATATTACTATTGTTGTTGTTGTTAGGTGCCCTTGAGTCGGTATCCTACTCATAGTGACCCTCGAAGGGTTTTCAATGGCTGACTCTTTCGGGATTGCCTTGAGAGTAGATTGCCAGATCCTTCTCCCATTTTGCGTTGCTAGGAATTGAACTGGGGACTTCAGAGACTGCAGAACGGTGCTCTACCAACCGAGCTAAATCCCAGCCCGATATTACTATTAATATTACTAAAAATAAAATGAAAGTACTGACATTAACCTGCCCAATATTTGGGCACTGCCAGTGGGAAGAGGCAACCCAGCCAGCCTTCCAACCCTTCCCCACAGCACCAGATGTGGCCTTTTAGGTAGTTTTGCCCAAAAGAATGTCCTAGAAGTGACTGGATGTCAGCTCCCAGGTTGAGGCTTTTCAGAAGCACGTGAGAATATCCATGTTTTTCCTAGCTGCTAGAGGGCTCCAATGCCCAATTATAGAAGGTCAGCTATTAAAAAGAAGGCCTTCAATACAACTTCATTAGCAGTAAATACATTTTAAACTATTTTACACTTGGGGGTTTGTTTATTACAATAGTTAGCATTCCCCTACCTGATACCGTGTGTGTGTGTGTGTGTGTGTGTGTGTGTGTGTGTGTTGTTGTTGTTGTTGCTGTTGTTGTTAGGTGCCATCTACCTGGATCTGACTCACAGTGACCATACATATCTTTAAGGGAAGTGCTAACCAAATAATAAAAAAGTAAAAATTAAAATATATGGTGATTGCTTAGCAGCCAGGCAGTAGGACATAAGGAAACTGAGTAAAAAATAGAAAGGCAGCTGTACTATTCTGTCACAAAAAACCTGTATATTTTATTTTTTATAATTTATATAGTTTGGTTTGTATTTTACTTGTAATTTTTAACGTACAACTTAATGGGTTTCATTACGATGTTTCCATACATGCTTTCATTGTATACTGCTCACGATCACCACCCAATACCCTCTCATGACCCCCCTCCCCACCAATAGTCTCCATTTTACTTGTATGTCCTTTTTTGAGTGTATTCATCTATATATGCACATCTCAATTTTGCTGTAAGGCCAACATGCGTATTTCCTTTCTTTTCTCCCCTTATCCTATCTTCTTGTTCCCTCCTCCTTTTCTTTAGCCCATTATCTTTCTCTGCTTAGGTTCTCACTGCTATCATGATCTATATGTTTTAATAACGAATATATATTGAAGTCTAACATCCTCATCCTCCATGTCTGTCAGTTTGCTGTACTGTGAGGGCTTGCATGTTGCTGTGATGCTGAAAGCTATGCTACCAGTATTATAGATACCAACAGGGTTACCCATGGTGGACAGGTTTCAGCTAAGCTTTCAGACTAGGACAGACTAGGGAGTATGATCTGGGAGCCCACACTTGAAACAATCAGCCATTGAAAACCCCATGAACAGCAGAGAAACCTGTCAGATATAGTGCCAGAAAATGAGCCTGCCAGATTGGAAGGCACTCAAAAGACTACTGGGGAAGAATTCCCTTCTCAAAGTAGAGTCTACCTTAATGATAGAAATGGAGTAAAGCCCTAGGGACCTCCATTTGCTGATGTGACACGACTCAAAATGAGGAAGAACAACTGTTAATATCCATTAATAATTGGAACATGGAACATACATAGTATGAATCTAGGAAAATTAGAAATCGTCCAAAGGGAAATAGGGCACATACACATCGACATTCTAGGAATCAGGGGGCTAAGAATGGATTGACACAGTCCATTTTGAGTCAGAAAAACAATGCTGGAGATTGTATGATCGAATTTCGTCAGACCAATGACTTTTTCATTGCAAATACATTTTTTTTCATCAACATAAACAGCAACTGTACAAATGGAATTCACCATACGGAACATACAGGAACCAAACTGACTAAATTTGTGGAAAGAGACGATGGAAAAGCTCAATATCAAATGCCAGAACAAGACCAGGTGCTGATTGTGGATCAGATCATCAACTGCTCATATGTATGTTCAAACTGAAACTGAAGAAAATTAGAGTAAGTATATGAGAGCAAAGGTATGACCTTCAGTATATCCAGCCTGAGTTCAGAAACCACTTCAAGAACAGGTTTAATGCATTAGACACTAATGACAGAAGACCAGATGAGTTGTGGCATGACATCAAAGGTATCATTCATGAGGAAAGCAAAAGGTTATTAAAAAGACAGGAAAAAAAGAAAAGACCAAATTACATGTCAAAAGAGACTCTGGAACCTGCCCTTGAACATAGAGCAGCTAAAGTAAAAGGAAGACATGATGAAGTTAAGGAACTAAACAGAAGATTTCAAAGGGCAACTCGAGAAGACAAAACCAAATATTATAATGACATGTGGAAAGAGCTGGAGACAGAAAAACAAAAGAGAAGAATATGCTCTGTTTTTCCCAAGCTTAAGGAATTGAAAAAAAAAATTGAAGTCTCATAAAGCAATAGTGAAGCATTCTACCGGGATAATATTAAATGACACAGGAAATGTCAAAAGAAGATGGAAGGAATATACAGCGTCCTTATACAAAATAGAATTGGTAGATAACCAACCATTTCAAGCAGCAGTATATGATCAGGAACCAATAGTCTCGAAGGTCAAAGTGAAAGCTGCCTTGAAAGAATTGGTGAAACACAAGGCTCCAGGAATTCACAGAATACCAAGAGATGTTTCAACAAACAGATGCAGCACTGGAGGTACTAAATTGTTTATGCCAAGAGGTTTGGAAAGCAGCTACATGGTAAACTGACTGGAAGAGATCTACATTTGTGCCCAAGAAAGAGGATCCAACTGAAGGCAGAAACAATCAAATGATACCATTAATATCATACGTAAGCAAAATTTTACTAAAGATCATGCAAAAGTGACTGCGACATATAGACAGGGAACTGCTAGAAAATCAAGCCTGATTCAGCTCCAGAGACATCATTACTGATGTCAGATGGATATTAGCCAAAAGCAGAAAATACCAAGAAGGTGGCTATGTTTTATTGACTATGCAAAGGCATTTTGACTGTGTGGATCATAACACATTACGGATAACACTGAGATGAATGGGAATACCAAAGTACCTAATTGTACTCATTAGAAATCTGTACATGGACCAAGAGGTAGTCGTTCAAACAGAACAAGGAAACACTTCTTGGTTTAAAGTTGAGAAAGGTGTGCGTCATGGCTGTATCCTTTCACCATTCCTCTTCAATCTCTATGCTGAGCAAATAATCTGAGAAGCTTGACTTTATGAAGAAGAAAGTGGCATCATGATTAGAGGAACTCACTAAAACCTGCATTATGCAGATGACACATCTCTGCTTGCTGGAACTGAAGAGGACTTGAAACATTTATTGATAACAATCAAAGAAGACAGCCTTCAGTATGGACTGTGACTCAACATCAAGAGAACAAAAATCCTTACAACTGGGTCAGTAAGCAACTTCATGGTAAATGGAGGAAAGATTGAGGTTGTCCAAGATTTTGCTTTATGTGGTTCTACAATCAACACCCATGGAAGCAGCAGTTAAGAAATCAAAAGACACATTGCACTGGGAAAAGCTGTGACAAAATACTTCTTTAAAGTACTGAAAAGTAAAGATATCACACTGAAGACAAAGGTGCACCTGACTCATGCCATGGTGTTTTCAGACACATCATATGATTGTGAAAGCTGGACACTGAACAAGGGAGACAGGAGAAAAACTGATGCTTTTGAATTATGGTGCTGTAGACAAGTATTGAATAGACCATGGACTGCCAAAAGAACCAACAGATCTGTCCTAGAAGAAGTACAACCTGAGAGTTCCTTGGAAGCAAGGATGGCTAGACTGCATCTTACACATTTTGGACATGCAGTCGGGAGGGACCAATCCCTGGAGAAGGACATCATGTTTGGGATAGTGGCACATCAACAAAAAAAAGGAAAACCCTCAACTAGATGGATTCACATAGTGTCTATAACAATAGGCTTAAACATAAATAAGATCACATGTCTGGCACAGAATCAGGGAGTGTTTCGTCTGTTGTATATAGGGTCACTGTGAGTCAGACCTGACTCAGTAGCACCTAACAACAACAACATTCACATATGAAAGAAAATATTTACTTTATCTTTCTGGATCTGGCTTATTTCACTTAAAATGATGATCCTCTAGTTCCATCTATATTACAGCAAATGCCATAATTTTGTCCTTGTTCATGGCTGAATAAAACTCCATGGTATACAATTTCCTTATCCATTCATCTGTTGATGGACACTTAGGTTGATTCCATATCTTAGTTATTGTGAATAATGCTGCAATAAACATGGATGAGCAGGTATCTCTGTGGTATACTGACTTATATTCCTTTGGATATATATCCAGGAGTTGGCTGGCCAGTTCATAAAGTAGTTCTATTTTCAGTTTTATGAGCAACCTCCATATTGATTTCCATAGTGGTTCTACCAATCTGCATTCCCACTAGTAGTATATAAGGGTTTCCTTCTCTCTGCATCCTCACCAGCATTTGTTGTTTGTTTTGTTGATGGTAGCCATTCTATACTTACACATTTTATAAAAACTTTGCTTGCCAAACTAATCCTTGTTGACAAGAGTGAAAAAGCACTTGCCCTTCAGGCTGCAGAATGAGGAAGTAAGTGGAAAACCACATCCCTATGGGGCGAAAGAAATGTTCACTATTTCACTTTGGGTTGTGGTTACATGGATGTACACAGCTGTCACAACTCAATGAACTGAAGGCTTAAAAGCTGTGCATTTACTGTATGTAAGTCACAGTGAGCCCTCTGTATTGTGGGTTTTGAATCTTTGGATTCAAATAACCTTCCATGGAAAACTATTGGGAAAAAAATTGCAACTGTACTAAACACATATAGACTTTTCTTCCTTGTCATTACTCCCTAAACAATACAGCATGACAGCTATTTACATATCATTTACATTATATTAAGCATTCTAAGTAATCCAGAGATGGTTTAAAGCATATAAGAGGATGTGTGTAGGTTATATGTGCATATTATGCCATTTTATATAGGGACTTGAGTATCCGAGGATTTTGGTATCTTTAGGGATTTTGGAATCAATTCCTTGTAGATACCGAGACAACGCCTGCAGCGGTAGCCTTGTGGCATTCGATCCCGTCAGATCTCGGAAGCTAAGCAGGGTCAGGCGTGGTTAGTACCTGGATGGGAGACCGCCTGGGAACACCAGAAGCTGTAGGCTTGGGAGAAGGACCTGGCAACCCCCTCCCAAAAATCAATCTGCCATTGAAAACCCTATGAACAGCAGAGAAGCACTGACAATAGTGTTTCCCCTGTTGTGCAGAGGGTCGCTATGAGTCGGATACCGACTCGACGGCACCTAACAACAACAACCGAGACAACTGTATACATCAATTTTTAAAAATGTAGTGTCTACCAAGCCCATATCAATAGGGAAAAGAGACAGAAAACAGATTAGAATGGCAAAAACCCTATTTGCTGCCATTATCAAGATTTATAAGAAAGAAATGTGAACAGACAAGCACTGAAAAGTTTTGAGTAGAAATGAAAGGAAACAGACAATTAAGAAATCTGAGGGGCTCCCAAGGTTAGACAAGGTGACTACTTCTGGACTTCACATAAAAAGAGAGAGCACTGAAAAAACTTATTGAATAAATGGCCTGTTGTGTTTTCCCAGGTAACAAGAGGCACTTAGCCTTTCTACAAATCAGGTTAAATGTGTTAACTTCAGATAAAACCCATTTCAAATGGTCACACAAGATCCCTCGTAAGTAGAGAGAATGAGAAATAGGAGTTGGAAGCAAATGAATAAGCCAGGTTTGGGATTCTTTGGTGTGCTTTTTGGATACAGTGACTATATCATTTATTGTCCAAACCAAGACAGTTTTGAGAGTGGAAGAAGGCATTATTACTTAACATGCCAAAACAAGAGCTATAAACCAACACTGTGCCTGCCAACCTGGGACATGTAATCACTGTATTACTAGCACATGGAATTAATTCCAAGAAGGCAGATCAAAAGCCAGCTGAGTTTTGGGGAGAGGAGAGCTGCACTGCCAGAAGCTCCACAAAAGTGCTGCCTATAAGTCTCTGAATGCTTGACTTTAAAACAATGCTCAAGCCCTTAAAAGTGCAGGGACACAAAGAAGGGAACAAAACCTGCTGCCTCTATGAAGTGCAGATTTCCCAATGTCCACCTATGTGACCCTGGAGAATAATGGGGCAAGGAAGAACTTTTCAGGAGCTAGAGAACAAGAAACAAAGGAGCCCCTCCCAGACAGCAGAATCAGAGTCAAATGAAGGGGCATCTCCCTCCCTAGCCAAGGGTTCTTCCAACTGCTTTTTGCTACCCACCCTTTTCATCACTGTCAGGAGTCCTAATCCCAGAAGCTCCCCTAGCTTTAAGAGATTAAATACAAACTTGTAGTTTGCTAACTGGGGCTAATGCCATAAATTACGGACATTGCACATAAAATTATGGTGGTAAAAATAAACCCCAAAAGTCTTTTATAAAGATCACTACACTGTCAGCCAGGAGACCCTGATTCTCATCTGACCTTCGGTATTAACTGTGTGACCCTGGATAAATTATGACTTCTCAGGACTTCAGCTTACTCATTTGTAAAATGAATAAGAGGGATGACTTCCAGTTCTATAATTCCAATTTAAAATTCTTGACTGTACTGAGCCAAAAGAAAGCTACAAAAGTGCTTTATAAAATGTCACTACCTGGAGAATCTATAATAGACTAGTTGGTCTGGCTTTTCAGCAAAAGCAACTCAGCAAAATTTTTAAGAGTTATATTGGCAAGAAAAATCCTGGCACACCTTCATTTTTTATTTTTCTGTATTATTTTGGTCTTACCATAGTATAATAAGGAATAAAATATAACTTTTTTTAAGTGTGGAAAGACATTTGCCTTCCATTTCATTAAGTTTTAGAAACTAGTCCCCCCAAAAAAAACAAAGGGAACTCCATCCTACTTCAAAATTTTAATGCTTTTATAATATTTACAGACTAAAATTTAGAATGTTTTAAAAACCCAAGTTGAAATTTGGAAAAGATATCTTAGTCTAAAAATACCATACTGACATATTTTATTAGTTACACAGTCAAGAATACTATTCATTGAATCTTTAAAATAGCAGTTTTTAAATAATTAGAATTTGAAAAGCATGTCTGCTAAATTTTTCAGACCGCCTCTAACTTTTAGAAGAAAAATTATTCATGATTGTCTTCTTACTAAGACAAAAGCTAATAATAAATACTGATATTTTGTTATTTATGATTATCCATCTTCATGCATGTAATAAAAATAAGAACCAAACATTTTTTCCCACTTAATCTCATTTTATTCTTTTGTGGTGTTGGGGAGCAAACCTTGCACCTTGTGCATGCTTAGGCAAGTACTCTACCACTGAGCTACATCCAGCCCCAGAGACAAACGCTATGAAAGAATAGGTCCCAAAATGTTGCCACTTTAAATCCCTGTATGTTCGGACACGGAAAAAAATATGCAAGTACTTTGCAAATCCTGCTATCATATTTTAGTGTTTCCATTTGAAAACTGATGTTAGAAGTCTCTTCTTTGTTTTTAATTTTTTCTTTTCTTTTTTTCACAGTAGTAGGGGGCTGAGCCTGCAGCCATACCACTGTGGTGTCCAATCCCATCAGATCTTGGGAGCTAAACAGGGTCAGACTTGGTTAGTACTTGGATGGGAGACAGCCTGGGAACACCAGGTGTTGTAGGCTTGGGAGAAGGACCCGGCAGCCTACTCCCAAGAAACAATCAGCCATTGAAAACAGAGAAGCCTGACAGTGTTTCATTTGCTGTACACAGAGTTGGTATGAGTTGGACACTGAGTCAAAGGCACCTAACAACAACAAGGGGGGCTGAACCTAGGGCGTCAGGCAGACTTTGCAAGTGGTCTACCCCTGAGCTGCACCTCTAGCACCTATTCAAAATACTTTATCTTGAGACAGTCTCACTAAGTTACTTACACAGGCTGCCCCCTCTGCCTTCAAACTTTCAATCCTCCTGTATCTGCCTCCAAGACATTGGGATTACAGGCCTGTGCCACCACACCTGGTTTCTTCTTCATCGCCTGCCTGCCTGCCTGCCTGCCTGCCTGCCTGCCTGCCTGCCTGCCTTTCTTTCTTGTTTCAGTACTTGGGGGTTGAACCCAGGACCTCATACATACCTTGCAAGCACTCTACCACTGAGCTACACCTCCAGCCTATTTTTTATGTTTTATCTTGAGACAGGGTCTTGCTAAATTACACAGATTGCCTCTGGCCTTGAACCTGTGATCCTCCTCCTCCCTCCTCCCAAGGTGTTGGATTACAGATGTGAGCCATAGTGCCTGGCCTCCAGCTTATTTTTTTTCTTATTGAAAACACTTCACATATGATGTTTATTTTTCCTGGTGCTGTATCAGGAAAACAGACTTGAACTTAAACTTACTATCTACTGTCTGTGTCCCTCTGTCTAGATTCTCTGTAGCTGAGACTTTTCCAGAGAAGAAATCTCCTGACTCTTGTGTTTTGGGGGAGAGAGGTGCCCAGATGGGGCAAAATGAGGATGTGGAAGTCCAGCTGGTCCTCTTGACAAGGCCGTCCACTGACCATACGTGTTGGGCACTGGCCTCCCCTCCTCCTCTGGCCTCCTGACAACACTGTCACCACCTCTGTAAGTGCCATGGTTCTCACCTTCCTCTCTAACAAGTGATGGCACCACATACTTACTATCTTCGGGTATTACGGAATAAGGTTACTGACGTTACCTACTTCATCAAATAAAGACGTGGAAGTTTTGTTACAATTTCCTTTGTTTTACATTTCTTTTTTAACAGAAGGCAGAAAGTTGTTTTTTATCCTTAAATCAGAGAACACAGCCTGAATGATTTCACATACCATTTTTCATGATTTGAAATCCGGACAGTGTGGGTCTGCTGAGCACATCCCCATCTCCCTTCTTCTGGTTCCTCTGGAGAAAGCTTCTCCCTCTCCAGGAGATCTCAGTTGGGCTTGCAGGCACTGGGCAGTGTCCCTCCACTACAGCACTGAGAGAACAAGGACCAGGCCACACCGACTGTTCAAGGGCCACATGTGGGGTCAACAGAGTTACTGCACATCCCCTCTGGGGCAGACAGCTGGGTACTTGGCTAGACAAATTCTCTTTTGGTTGGGATTGCTAAATTAGAAGAATGCCAGTCTTGAGCTGCTAGTGGCCATCTTACTGGCAAATAAAGAAACCAGCAGAGCTGAGAGTCCACATGAGATCATTTGAGTTCCTGGCTGCAACCATGCCTAAAGGCAGATGCAACTCTGGAAACCATAGTTACATAAACAATTAAGTTCCCTTTATTTTCATAAGCTGGTTGGAGCTGGCTTTCTTTCACTTATGAAACATCATTGAATCTAAATGTTCCAATTATTAATACTCAAACTATAAAATGCTACTTCTCTGCCAAAAATTAAGCAGTCTATTTTTATTAAAATAAAATCACAAATGAGAAATAATACACACATGTATGCCTCTTCTACAACTTAGGTAAGATACCTAGGCTTTATTGGGTATTTGCATGTTTCCAGATAGCAGTATCTTTGAGAATGAGATATATATAATATGTAGTACTACAAACGCAATTGCCATTTACCCACAAAACAATTTTCTTCCTGATACGTCAAACATGTTTGCCATTTCTTTTCTTTATTTCATTTTATTAGTATATATTAATTGTACAAAATAATGGGTTTCATTCATTATGACATTTCCATACATTCATATAACTTACTTGGATCATATTCAACCCTCTTCCATTTCTTGCCATGTTTTAAACTTTATCAGAGCCCTTAGTTTTTAATAAACCTCAAGCTATGTAATTGTCATACATAAAGTCTATGTGAAAAAATGAAATAATACATTTCAAAACAAAAATATAATTAAAAAAATATTCAGCCTTAATATCTGACACGGAGATGAGAGACCAGAACAACTTCAATAGAAAGATCTGTGGCAAGGAGGCAGATGGAAATGATGCACTTCCAAGGAGGCAGGTAGGAAAGCTGTGTTCCTTAGGCACCCTCCCTGCAGTGAGTTTCTTGTTGCTATCTAGAGGCCACTGCACTCGCCAACTCAGTAGGCAATGGCTTTACTGCTGGGTTTGAACTCTTTCCTTCCTCAAGGTCTGTCTTCAGTTTCAAGTGCAAAGAGGGTCTAGTAGGTAATCTAAGAATGAGCAGGCTAAATGTTTTTGATGTATTCAAATTATTTACATTAAAAATAAGTTTTATTAAAATACCATTCTCAGCCAGGGTAGTGGCACAAGCCTATAATCCCAGCCCTTGGGAGGTGAAGACAGGAAGATTGCAAGTTTGAGGCCAGCCTATGCTACATAGAGAGTTCTAGGCCAGCCTGGGATACAGAGTAAGACTCTGTCTTAAACAAAAACAAAAACAAGAAAATAAATAAAATTCCAGCCTTTCTCTTTTTTTCTTGGGGGGCAGGGTTTCAAGATTTTTTTCCCATGTATTGTTTCTACGTACTATCCCTAGTTTATCTATGATTCACTTTATCATGTTATCTGAAATAATAAATTTTCCCACTGACACTCTATATACACATTTGAATTATGTATGAATAAGAGCTAACAATAATGATAATAATTATTATTGGCTTACTGAGCATTAAGTACATGCCGGGCATGGTCTAAGACCTTCAAATATTAGCACTTTAACTCATTTTGTCCTCATTGCAAAGCTATGACATAGGTGCCATTGTCTCTACTTTACAATTCAGGACATTGAGGCACTGAGAAATCAGCTTGTCCAAAATCATACAGCAAATGAGTTTTAAATTTGAATGCAGATACTGTTTCAAGGATTGTGATCTTAATCATTTCCTTTGCATTTCACAAAGAAATATGCCATCCGTTATGGGTTGAACTATGTCCCCCAAACCTGTGGATGTGACCTTATTTGGACATAGTTTCTGCAAATGGCATCAGGTTAAGAGGACACCAGACCAGATTAGGGTGGGTCCTAATCCAACATGACTAGGTGTCCTGATAAGAGGAAAATTTGGACAGGGTCAGGCACAGAAAGAATACAACAAGAAGACGGGCCAGAGACTGGACTTATGTGGCCTCATGGCAAGGAATATCTGGGACTTCTCAAAAGTAAGAGAGGCAGGAAGGGTCCTCCTTTGAGCCTCTGTGGGAGCGTGGCCCTGCCAACACCTTGATTTCAGGTTTTTAGCTTTCACAACTGAAGGGATTAGATTTCTGTTGTTTAAAGGCACTCGGTTTGTGATACTTTGTTATGACAACCACAGGAAACTAACACTCTCTACCACCTATACTGAAATATGCCATTCAAACAGCCTGTTATTTCTAGTTTTTACAGAGAGGGCAATGTAAGTTACATTTCACTTTCCTCTTAATTCTATTTAAAGAAAAATAATAGCTGAGGATAGGGACATGATAACCAAAAAGCACAGCCTGCCATCTAATAGCCCCACCTATCTGTCAGTTTGTTCTGCTGTGGGGGATTGTGTGTTGCTGTGAGGCTGAAAGCTATGCCACTGGTATCTCAGATACTAGCAGGGCCACCCATGGTGAATAGATTTTTAGCTGAGCTTCCAGACCAAGACAGACTAAGGAGAAGGACCCAGCAGCCCACCCCCATAACAATTTGCCATTGAAAACCCTATGAACAGCAGAGAAACACTGTCAAATGTAGTGCCAGAAAATGAGCACCTCAGGCTGGAAGGCATTTAAGAAATGACTGGGGAAGAGTTACCTCCTCAAAGTAGAGTTGACCTTAATGACAGGAATGGAGTAAACCCCCCGGAACTTCTTTTTGCTGATGTGGCACAACTCAAAATGAGAAGCACAATGCCTGCAACAATGGGCTCAAACATAAAAAGATGTACGCATGGTACTGTGTTGGGTAGTGTTTCATTCTGTTGTACTTAGAGTCACTATGAGTTGGATCCAACTTGACAGCACCTAATAACAAGAGCCACCTAATAGAGGCCACTTCTATTTCGTTCTAGCTAATGACTGCCACATGGCAGGGTGGGACCAAAGTTACTGGATCTTCCAGTTTTCATGAGAACCTAGCAACCTTGGATGTGTGCACTACATTAGTTAACAATTTAAATTAGATACCAGTTAAAATAACATCACTTGATAATTCATGTTTTAAAAACAAAAAACACTGTGCAGATCTAAAAAAAACACATTAATGGACCAAATCTGGACACAGATTCAGCTTTTTGCAATCTATGTTTTGTCTGTTTTCTATGCTTTTCATATCTACTTTCCCTTTCTTCTTTACTTGACTTGGCCTTAACTGGAGGCACCCCATTCCCCTGCCACACCTAGGAAGCAGGTGCAGCACTGGTGCTGGGAGGCATGCTGAAGTCAGCACCTCAGGACTAGAGAATGCTCTGTGCAATGTAATGAGTGTAGCAGACGTGGTGAGTCATGTAACTTAGGAACCCAAGTCTGAGTGCATATACTCTTCTGGATCCCCATCTGAAGTCTACTTAACTCTGCTCCTCTATTCTGTCAACTGGTATCTGATATAAAAGAGACTTAAGAGTTTTAACTGGGTAAAGGTTTTGTGTAAGCCTAGGACATGACCTTGATAGCTCTCAGGCTCAATGCCACTTCATTCATTACACTCCCTTTATGATGTAACAAGTCTCTAGGTTTCTCATCTCTCATAGGTAAGCAATATACCATCCTGTAACCTAAGAAAGGGGCTGGTATTTAGTGCAGTTGGTAGAGTGCTGCTCTGCAGTCTCTGAAGTCCCAAGTTCAACCCTAGCAGCACAAAAATGGGAGAAGGAAGTGGCAATCCACTCCTGAGGCAATTCCGAAACAATTAGCCATTAAAAACCCTATGAGGGTTGCTAATGAGTTGGACTCTACTCGACAGCACCTCACAACAGCCTAAGAAAGCTGCTCAGAAATCTGGAAACACTTTTGAAAAGTGGCTTTGAGGAAAAAAAAGTCTTACAAAATGTGATTTTATTCTTCGTATTTATTCTTAAACTTCAAAAATATAGGAAAAATGGTTCTGGAAATGTTAACATCAAGTGTAGTCCAATAAGTCATACTCTTGTTTAGTACCTTACAATCCTCATTGGCAACGAGCATCTTCCAGAGTTCAGGGCTATTTAATATGGCATAGAAACTATGATTGCTTCTGGTAAGTGAAAGGAGGTTCTTGGTATGTTTCCAGGACAGGCTCTGTTATATTAAGGTATTAAATGCACAGTGATGCAGTTTGGCACACCATAGTGCTTGGGACTTGCAAAACTGACCAACATTCTTTTTGGAAAGTTTGTAGTAATGCTTAGAAGTGAAATACCACAAATGAGGTGTCCAATCACCTCATTTAATGTTACCTTTGTATTTGTTTTTGCTTGAATTAAAAATCTCAGACTTCCACTGCTTTTCTACATATAAAACCATACTGAATCTCACTAGCTAATTATTCTTAAAACCACCCCAAGTGGTCAGAACAGCAACTTTCATCCTATATAATAGACAAGGAAACTGAAGAAGCATTAAACAACTTTTTGAGTATTGTTAGTGACAGAGGTGACATTTCTACTGAAACCTCTAATTCTGAGGTCACTGATACCCCTCGACAAATAAAATCACACAGATTTACAAGACCAGGCTGTTTAGACAGACTTACAATTTAAACCCACTTCTATTACTGACTTGACTCTTGGCCTCAGATAAATCCCCATATCCTCATTTGTGATACAGGGTGAGAAAGACAAAGTCCATGTGAGGAGCATGGTATAGCGTAGGCACTTGATGAATGTTACTTCCCTGTTCCTCCACCTCTGCTACCAGATCCCTCACATCTAAGCAAACCATTCATTTTCTTTTTAAACATTTGGATAATCAGTAGAAACTTAAAATATCTATTAAAAATGTAACTTGAGGGGTATGGAGACATTGATGGAACAACAATAAATTCATTGTCACAAGCATAAAAGATGACAATAGAAATTTTTATCATGTGTGTACTATACTGAATAGCTGAGAAGGTAGCTATTCTTTAAAAATTCATGGTGTTGAGCATTTTTGAAAAGGAAGTGGGTCACGACAAAACTTCATGCTTTGCACTAACTCTCTGCTGTCTAATGAATATGGTTCATTGACTCCACACATAAAAAATTCAAAACACATCAAAGAGACATGACATGTTTCTAACCTATGGTGTGGCTTAGGACTCCTAATTGTGGGTACCACAGCAGCTTCATGTCCCACTTACACTAGGAGCCAAAGTCACCAGAATCATCTGGCTTGTTGGTGCCATACAAGAACTAGAATTCTGGCTCTTGTTGCTTCCACTCTGCTGCTCAGTTGCCCTCTGGACAAAGAGGGGTTGAAGGTGCTTATGGGCTGACACAGGCAGGGGATGAGACTGAATGGATGGTGAGGGGCCACACTGACCACAGAAGCAGACACAGAGGAACATAAGTGCTGAATAAAGATAACGGCATTTGTGGGAAGACATGCATAGGGCTGCCGCTAGAAAATTAAGCAATTAACAAATTTAATGCAAAAATATTAAGATGCATTACACGATTTAGAATATTTTTTCAAATTTCAACTTAATGCTAGAGAACTGTATGCCAACACTACTTTATACATGTGACTCTGGCTCTTGGCACAATCCTGCAGGGCTGGGGTATGTTACTGCATATGTGAGAGGTTATTAAATGCTTTATAATGATTATGTTAAAGGTCATATTCCTCATACATATAACCTCACTTATTATTAGCAGTTAGACATGTACATGTGTAGACAATGGTCTCCTTCCATTAAATGCAAACTGGATGAAATTAGTTTAAGTTGTCAGGTTGTAAGAGAAAAGGGATCAAATTAATGAGGGTGAAGTTGTATAAAACAAATCACGCTGAGGTCAAGACTGACATCACCAATTCTCACACATCTAAGTACATTTAATATGGGACTCTCCTCTTTTTCACACCACCACTGATCTGTTTCTTATTTCTTATTTCCCTTCCATTCACATGTAGTTGAGGAATCATTTATCTTGGCAAACACCTGTTCCATCATGTCACCCATCTCAGACACCCTGAGGGCTTCCCACTGCCTGGCAGCTCCTCAGCAGGGCATTTGCGGCTCTCCTGAACTTGGCGCATCTTTCTGATCCAGGGGTTTCCAACTTTGGCTGAGTATCAGAGCCACTAGGGGAGCTCTAAAAAAGTAAACAGGCTCACGCCCTGTGCCCCAGAAATTCCATTTAATATTTCTGGGGAAAGATCCAGGGGCTTGTAGCTTTAAGAGTATCTGTATGACTCTTAGGGACTGCCAGGGCTGAACCACCCACCTAATTTTCCCACCCATTACTTCCCTCTGCACGCACCAATTCTTCTGCTCTAATCAGTGAGGACAGTTTGCCTGTTCATCTCTTCAGACCCCCACTCAAGCTGTTCATCCAGCCTGGGGGAACAGTTCTTTACTTACAGCTCCACCATTTTTCTGAACCTAAGTGAAATTCCAGCACTATCTTTAAAACCATGGTGAATTGTAATGATACTGACATTCTGATCAAACTAAAAGTACTTATTACCTCCATGAAATTGTTGTTGTTGTTGTTAGGTGCCATCAAGTCGGTATCTGACTCATAGCGACCCTCATAGGGTTTTCAATGGCTGACTGTTTTGGGATTGCCTTGGGAGTGGATTGCCAGGCCCTTCCTCCCATTTTTGCGGTGCTGGGAATTGAACTCGGGACCTCAGAGAATGCAGCGCAGAGCTCTACCAACTGAACTAAATCCCAGCCCCCTTCCATAAAATACTTTATGGCAATTAATAACATTGTTTCCACTGTGGATGTG
Organism: Pedetes capensis; assembly: GCA_007922755.1. NCBI lineage: Eukaryota > Metazoa > Chordata > Mammalia > Rodentia > Pedetidae > Pedetes > Pedetes capensis. The sequence continues at coordinate 51,057 of VMDO01013410.1, forward strand.
TCTTTAATATTTTGCTCATTGTATGTCAGGCTCATGAGAAAAGGCAAACTTGTCATAACATCTTTTGTTGCCACTCCCCAGCCCCTAGCATCAACAACTGTAGTAAGCATAAAGTAGATACTCAAGGGCTCAATACTTATGATGACTGAATAAATTACATTCTCTGAAATTTATGAAGTGTTTTTTCTTACAGCCAGACAACCTAAACTGTCAACCTCAAGGGTTGTTTATGTGCATGTTGACATGTTTTTCACTAGAGGCATCATTATGCCCATGTAGAAATGATAATCACTTGCTCACAAAAACTGATGTTCTATAGATAGAAGTATTTTCCATGTATATCTATTCAGTTATTAGTAGAAGTGTAGAAAGGGGGAAGAAGTAAAATAGTTCCTGATCTGTCCATACCTGACTTATAGAGACCACTTGTGTGAAAGGTGGGAAGGGCTGGAGAGCAAGGGTCCTTTCCCTCCATTTAGACGACATAAGTATGTCAGTAACCTATGGGTAAAGGCGAGGGATGCAAATGTTGAAAACTGAAAAGCTGCTGGTGGACAAGGATCCAGTGAGTCACTACCAAAGCTTCTGCTCAACCCAGAAAGTTCCTGCTTCTAGAGCATGGGAGACGGACTTCCGTAGGCAGAGCTATATTTCTCCATAAAACAACACTAGACATGGTGGCCGCCCAGACCTAACATAGCACTGGTACTTATGAGTTAAATAGTCCTGTGCGGGCTGGCTGAGAACCTAACTGCTATTTATAACACTGCATTTGTGGGAGAAGGCTTTATGCATTTCAAACAACAGGATGAGCCATAAACTTCTGGAATAGAGATTATTTCTTAGGTCACGAAATGACTGCATCTTGTTAACTGCACTATGATTGGTATTTTCCTAGGAGGAAAAGACAGCCAGGAGTGCAGAACAAGAATAAATTGTTGCCATGAATATGAACTCTATGTGTCTACAAAGAGGAAAGACAGAGGGAATGATGGAAAAAAAGGCCAAGCATATTCTTAATTTATTAAACAAATATTTACTGAGCACTATTAAAGGCTATTCCCATGCGTCTGTCAGCTTATCATGCTTTGGGGGCTTGCGTGTTGCTGTGATGTTGAAAGCTATGCCACCAGTATCTCAGATACCAGCAAGACCACCCCTTGTGGACAGGTTTCAGCTGAGTTTCCAAACTAAGACAGACTAGGGAGAAGGACACAGCAACCCACTCCAGAAACAATTAGCCATTGAAATCTCTGTGAAGAACAGAAAAACACTGTCAAATGGAGTGCCAGAAAATGAGCCCTGCAGGCTGGAAAGCATTTGAAAGTTGAGTTGCCTCCTCAAAGTAGAATCACCCTTAATGACAGAAATGAATAAAGCTCCTGAGACATCCTTTTGCTGATGTGGCACAACTGAAAATGAGATGAAACATAGTGGCTGCAACAATGGGTTCAAACATAAAAAGATTGTGTGTACAGCACAGTGCTGGGTAGGGTTTCATTCTGTTGTACATAAGGCCGCTATGGAACCATGGCAGACCCAACTCCATGGCATCTAACAACAATAACAACAACATTAAAGGCTATGTTAAATGCTATGAAAGAAAAAAATTAGACAAGAGCTTTGATTTTATAGTTTTACAGCCTATGATGGGAGTCCAACAGACACAAACATAAATGCTAAAGGTTTATGGTGAAATGTGCTGAATCAGTGACAAAAACAAAACATTAGGTGCAGGCAGCAGAGAAGGAAAGAGCGAGTGCTTCTAGTATAGTAACTGGAACGCTTCATGGAGAGGTTTACAAGGGATTTCAAGACACAGGAAACAGCAAAGGGGGATGGATCAGGGAACAGTACAAGTCGGGATGATTCATGAAGGAAAATATGAGTTTAGAGAATAGGAAAGAGTCCAGTTGGCTCAAGTGAGGGCTGTTTTGGGGAGGATGGTAGGGGGCTTTGAATGCCAGTCAAAGAGATCTGGGAACCATTAAAAGGTTTTAAAATTCCTAATGTTGTTCTTGCCTGCAGTGGTACCACTGTGGCATCCAATCACATCACATCTTGGAAGCTAAGCAGGGTCGGGCCTGGTTAGTACTTAGATAGGAGACTGCCTGGGAACACCAGGTACTGTAGGCTTGGGAGAAGGACCTGGAAACCCACCCCCAAAAACCAATCAGCCATTGAAAACCCTATGAATAGCAGAGAAGCATTGACAATAGTGTTTCGCTTGTTGTATGTAAGCTCGCTATGAGTTGGACACCAACTCAACAGGACCTAATAGCAACAATAAAGTGGTTCTACTGTACAGATTTATGTAGAGGCATAAAGAGAATGAATATAGAAAGTCATTAGGAGATAATTTTAAATTTGAGGTTGGTAAAGGTGGCCTTTCAAAGGCATGTTTTCGAACAAATAAGATAATAAACGTTTAAGGTTCAAGTGCTGGTCAATTAATAAATTAATTCCTTTAATAAGAACATATAAATCATTTACAAAAGTTGTAGGAAAACTTAAAAAGCTAAAATATTGAAATATTGGCTACAATGGAAAAATCATTTTGAAAGCACTGTTTGGTATATAGTAAGAACTTTTGTTCTTTTTTTTTTCTTCCTGGTACTGGGGGTTGAACCCAGGGCCTCACGCCTGCATGCTTTGCAAGTGCTGGACCACTGAGCTGCGCCCCCAGCCCAGTTTTTTACTTTTTTGAGACAGGGTCTCGCTAAGTTACGCAAACTTCCTCTGGTCTCAAACTTGCGATTGTCCTGCTTCCACCTTCCAAGCCGCTGGGATTATAGGTATGTACCACCACACCCAGCTATAGTAAGAACTTTATGAGTAGACTTGATAGAATTAAAACAGTGTTAGTCTCAGTTTTAAAATTATACCATAAGCTTAAACATTCTATTTTCTAAGCATATGAAATTTAATAAGAAATTCTCTTCCTACCATTTTCTAAAACCAGTGATTCCATATACAAGATGACTACAACATACTGAGACATTTGAGAGTTAAGTGTTAAAGGTAGTAGACTTAATTCTTTGCTTTTAAATCAATCTCCAGCTGGTGCTTAGATAGATGTGAGCAGACTTACTTGAAGTAATTTGCCTAAGCAAATGTCTTCTAACTTCAAAACTTCTGTATTGGATGACACATGGCATTCATCTTTATCTGAAAGCAAATGAAGAGAAAGAGGGAAATGAACAGAATTGATGGGGGGCTTACAGAAGCCAATTAAATGATTACACCTGAAAGACCATAAAAGAGTTATATGAAGTATCATAAAATTGACACTACTTATACTATTTATAATTTAAGAACCTAAAATTAAAATATCAAGCTGTGCTCAAAGTCTTCTAAAATGAGAGATATAATACTTCTCTTCATATATTTTATGTCAATCTCCTGAAATTTTGGAAAGTATAGTGTTTGATATTTAAGCCTAAACTGAAATATTTAAAATCTAGCCCTTCTCACTGTCATGGTGAGCAGGGAGATATGAAGTTGAACAAGAGACAACGGCTGTTGTCAAGAACCTCAGCACCTCCAGGAGGGGCAAAATCAAATACCTCCATATTCAAGGTGGATGTTAAGTGCTACAAGGTGCTACGGGATTTTGCAGAGAGTTAATTACCACAAGAAAATGGGGGAAGGCTCTGCATTCTGAACTGAATGTAGAGGAGAAGGAGAGAGAGAGAAAGAAATTGACAGATATAAGAAATGGCCTTCTGGATCAAGATCATAATGTAAGAGGTTAAGTACTAGATTCAGTCAGTAGATGAATTATACATACATGAGTTATACATAAAACAAGCCATCAATGGTTTAAGTAGAAAACACACTCAAATTTATATTTTAAAAATATGGCTCTTTTTTTTGGAGTATAGTTACTCTGAGAAGATTCAACAATGAATGAGATCTATTTTGTTACTGCAGTAGTTAAAATGAGAAGAAACCAGGGCAAGTGCAGTGGAGGCAAAATGTTAAAAATTTACTGCAGATGTGTTTCAAAGAGAGAACCAGAATAACCAACTATTCAATTATGCAAGACTGAGAACTGGAACAACCACCAATCTTCAGTTATACAAGGGAACTGGGGCTGCAACAGAACTTTCAACTATAGCCATGCATTGCTGGGTGTGCTGGCACATGCCTGTAATCTCAGCTATTCAGGAGGCCGAGGCAGAAAGATCACAGGTTTGAGGCCAGAGGCAGCCCACACAATTTAGCAAAACCCTGTCTCAAAAACAGAAAAAGGAAGGGAGAGTAGCTCAGTGATGGAATGCACCTATCATGTGCTAGGCCCTGGATTAAATTCCCACTACTCTTTAGAAAATGTATTGTTTACATCAACCATAACCTTAAGAAAGTGATCAATCCAAGGACTTACTTCACTTCTGATATCCTCTCCTAGAACTTCGGAGTCCAACCTATAATCGGCATAAACATTACACTCATTTTCTTTCTGGAGGTACCATCTCAGAGACACCTGTGTAATCTCTTTTATTACACTAAGTCAATGCAATTGTTTGTCCATCTCTTCTAAATGGTCCATTTATTTATTTGAAGAGGGAGCCTTTCACAATAGATATCCATCAATGAAGTCAGGGAAAAATAGCAAAAGAAAAGGGTGCTCTACTCTGTTCTGTCTCTTCAGAGAAGATGACGGAAAAGAACAGTCACTGGTGACCTTAGAAATTTTGGGAAAGCAAAAACAGAGAACAAAAACTTGTACTAACTGGGAGATTTAGCACAAAAAAAATAAAGGATTGGAATTAGCTAGGAAACTTTACTCTTTTAAGAAGCCTGACAAGGTTTGAAAATGAAGAAAAATCTTTAACAAAGTTTTTGTCATCATTACTGATCTTTTTAACAATCATTTTTAATGCTAGTAAAAGGTTAAAAAGGAAAAGTGGTACATATGGAGTAAGGAAATTCAAGGGACAATGGTTCTCTTGGCTGAAGCTGCCACATTGAAGAGAAGAAACCTTTTTTTTTTCTGCTACATAGTAACTTTATTAAGGTCTACACTTTTCATACTAGACATTGGAGTGTTTAAAAACTCTTTCAATCTCAGAATTCATAAATTTTATTGATTTTATGTATTTTATTTTTAAATTAGTGTACAATATGGTGTACTTTGCCCATATTTACTCCATTACCCACCTCCATGTTGCTTCCACCCCTCCCACTTTTTCTGTCCTCCCTCTACATATGCCTCTTTATACTTTCCAATCATATTTTTTTTTTCTAAAACAGATACAGCTTTTACATGTGAGAGAAAACATGTAGTATTTGTCTTCTTGCTTCGGGCTTACTTTGCTTAAAATAATGACTCCCAATTATATCCATTTTCCTGCAAATGACTTAGTTTGACTGTTTTTATGGCTGAATAAAATTCCATTGTGTATATATACCACATTTTTAAATCCATTCTTCTGTTGATGGACATCTAGGCTGATTCCACACCTTGGCTGTTGTGTACGTGATGCAATGAACATGGAAGTGCAGGTGCCTCTATAGTATGATGACTTAGATTCCTTTGGATATATACCCAGGAGTGGTATAGGCAGGTCACATGGTAGATCTATTTTTAGTTTTCTGAGAACCCTCCATACTGATTTCCATAATGGCTGTACTACTTTACAGTCCCACCAGCAGTGAACAACAGTTTTCCCCCACATCCTTGCCGCCATTTGTTTGTTTCGCTGATGCTACTCATGCTGACTAGGTTGAGATGGAATCTCAGCGGAATTCTGACTTGCAGTTCTCTGGTAGCCAAGGATGCTGAACATCTTTTCATTTATTTATTGGTCATCTGTACTTCTTTTAAGAACCATCTGTTCCACTGCCCACTTACTGACTGGATTGTTTTTAATTTGGTATTTAATTTTTTTTAGTTCTTTATTCTAGATAGTTATCCCCTTCTAATTCCCCATTTCAAAAAATGACGTATAGATGGCAAAGGTTTCCATCTATTCTGTGGAATCTCCCTTTATTGTTTTCTTTGTTCTGTAGAAGCTTTTTAATTTAATGCAATTCCATTTGTCAATTCTTGCTACTATTTCCTGGGCTATTGGAGTTCTTTTAAGAAAATTCTTGTCTATACCTGTATGTTGAAGTGTTTCCCCTATGCAGAAACAGTTCTTTATAAGTTAGAGTGAAAGTAAAGGATGGATGACAGATATAAAAAGTTTGTGTATAAGGGAATAAAGCTGTAAGTAAGTTCAAATCCAATGCCAAGGCCATGTACAGAGTAGATAAAAGACAGATGGGAAGAGGGAGGAAGGAAGTGAAAAAGAACTTGGTTGCTGAAACCTACTTGTCTTCTCCAATCATTGGTATAGTAAACTCAACAGGGCAAGTTAGATAAATCCAATTTGAAGGGGTAGGAAGACTAGATGCAGATCTAAGCTCATTCTTTTACCTAGTTTCCCCACAGATGAAATTAACATTTTGATACTAATCTTGAATAAAGTCTGTTCCACAAATGGTTTGGAAGTTGGAAAAACAAAAAAGTGGTGTGATTACAACTAGTCTCTTCAAGCTCCGGCAATGGAAAGCAGTCTGGAGGCAGCTACGTGGGGCATGGGTGAGGCTGAGCACAGAAATTGCCAGCCACAGTGGTGGTAAACTTCTTTAAACAGTCCAGGACCTGAAGCTGAGATCCAGTTCATCTGAAGACTACAACTATAGGAAGGAAGATTCTAGTTAAGGAGTCGATGCCTTTACTAGACACAAACCACCATTTGTGTTTTGTACTTTTTGGGTGTGTCATTTTGGTCTGGTGTGTTTTCTAAGAAATCCTCATTCCATATAAGCTGTCAGCCATACTGATGTACTTCCTGGATCTCTAGGAATATTCCATTTTTATCTTTATATTGTTAATTTGAACTTTTTAGTAAGAGCATACCAATTTTACTCTTTGTTTCAAAGAAATACCTTTTGGCTTTGTTGGTTTTCTCTAGGTTATATTTATGGATATTTTCTTTATTTTTTTCTTTCCAATGTATTTGAATTTAATTTGCTCTTCTTTTTCTCACTTTTTGAGATGGGGAATTAGATCACTGCTTTTCAATTGTACTCTTTAAACATATGCATTGAAAGTTCTATTTTTCTAAGAATTACTTTGTGTCTTAAACTTCTGGTTTCAGCTGGGGGTATTGGTACACACCTGTAATCTCAGCCGTGGGCTGAAGGGGAGGGGCAACTGAGGCAGTGCAATTGTGAGTTCAAGGCCAGCCTAGGCTGCATAGCAAGACCCAGGCTCATGAAAGGAAAAACAAAAATAAAAACAAAAACATTCAAGATTCTGATACTGACTTGCTGAAAA
>VMDO01013411.1:0-58374 GCA_007922755.1 Pedetes capensis
TAAATTGGTTTTGTAAATGGCTAAATTTAGAGACAGAAATATCAGTGAATTTCCCAGGGTTGTAGTCATGTTGGTAGAAATTGGAACCTGTGGATTTTAATTTATTTTTGTAAGGCTCTAATGATTATTAAAGTGTGTCATCTTCTAAGCAACAAGTTAATGACAATGATTGCATGTAAATTTTATTTTTTAAAATCTCTCAAGAATCATGTTTCTTCTGATTAACTCTTAGAAAATACCAAGAGCACAAATTAGCACATTTCTCATGAAAAATAATAAAAGAAATATTTTAAAAATTATTTGAGTATATACAATTTTTAAAAATGTCTTTAGTAGTAAGAATAGAAAATGCTGGTTGGTATGAGGATAGGTAAAATTTAGATGAACATCAGGAAAAACCATGACTCATTTTCTTTGGATCCTCCAACATCCAAACATCATCAACTCATCTTTTCCATCCTGGGTTTGAGTTCAATTGTACTTTCTGGCCATTTGGGGATTTCTTCTGTTTTCCTACCCACTCTATATAATATTATTGTGATAATATTTTGTTATAATAATGCAAAGTAACTGTACCTATTAATTGGTTTCACTGTCACATTCCTATACATGTGTATATGTGCTTTGCTTGTATTCACCATCCCTGCTACCTAAAACCTTCTCTTACCCAATACTCTTTTCCATCTTCTCTGGTCCCCTTACCCTTTCCTAGTAGTCCTTCTACTACTTTTATACTTTATTTTTTTAAGTTCTAGCTTCCACATATGAGATAAAACATGTGATACTTGTCTTTCTGCATCTGATTTATTTTGTTTAATATGATCACATCTAGTTCCATCCATTTTCCTCCAAATAACATAATTTTGTTCTTTCTTATATTGAATAGTACTCCATTTTGTAAATATACCATTTAAAAAAATCCATTCATATGTCTGTGGGCACTAGGCTCAATCTGTATCTTGAATATCATGAATAGTGCCACAACAAACAAGGCTGTGCAGGTTTCTCTTTTGGATGATGACTTCATTTCCTCTGTATATATACCCTGGAATCATATAGTTGGATAATATGGTAGTTCTATTTTTTAAAATCTCCATTCTATTTTCCATAATAGTTGTACTAAGTTATATTCCTACAACATGTAAGGGTTCCTTTATCCTCATACCTTCACCAGCATATGTTATTTGATTTTGTTTAATTTTTTTGGTACTATCATTTCTAACTGGGGTAAAATAGAATCTCAATATAGTTTTGATTTGCATTTCTCTGATGGCTAAAGATGTTGAGCATTTTTCATATATTAGCCATTTTTACTTTCTTTGGGAAATATTTGTTTAGCTCATTTGTCCATTTGTTGATTGGATTACTTGTTTTTTGGTGTTAAGTTTTTTTAGTTCTTTACTTACTAGTCTTCTGTTAGATGAATGGTGGGCAAAGATTTTCTCCCAATGTGTAGGCTGTCTCTTCTATTGACTATTGACTAGTTCCTTTGCTGTGCAGAAGTTTCTTAATCTGATGTAGTAGCATTAGTCAATTCTTGCTTGTGTTTCCTGAGTTATTGGAGATCTATTCAAGAAATCATTGTGCAAGTATCTTGAAGTGCTTCATCTTTTTTTCCCTCTAGTGGTTTCGAAGTTTGGGGTCTTGCATTAAGGTATTTTATGTATTTGGAGTTGAGAGACAGGGTGAGACATAGGGGTCTAGTTTCAATAGTCTGCAGGTGGATATCCAGTTTGCCCAGTACCTTTTGTCAAAGAGGATGCCTTTTCTCAAATATATGTTTGTGGCACATTTGTTAAGAATCAGATGGCTGTAGCTGTATGGGTTTATTTCTTGGTCCTTTATTCTCTTCCATTTGTCTACATATCTGTTTTTAATGACAAGATCATGCTATTTTCTTATATGACTCTGTAGTTGTTGTTGTTGTTGTTGTTGTTGTTAGGTGCCGTCGAATTGGTATCTGACTCATAGCGACCCTCATAGGGTTTTCAATGGCTGACTGTTTCAGGATTGCCTTGGGAGTGGATTACCAGGCCCTTCTCCCATTTTTGCGGCACTGGGAATTGAACTTGGGGCCTCAGAGACTGCAGCACGGTGCTCTACCCACTGAGCTAAATCCCAGCCCATGACTCTGTAGAGTGTCTTTTTATTTTGTTTTCTTTCTGCCTCTTTGTTAATAAATGTTGTTGGGGTAGAGAGTAATAGGCTTTTGCTATTTCTATTGTACAACTATTACATTGCTTTTGGTTGCACTTTCATCAACTTACCTAACTTACTGAACCATTTGAGTATATGTAGTAAAAATTGGATGAAATTATGTTATATTACCCTATTTTCCCCATGTATTCCTGTACTTGCATCATAAAATTTGAGACTATCCTGTCCCCCTTACACCTTTGCAGTATTTTTCTTCCCCATCCCCCATTCCACAGTCTTTGCTTCCCTTGCTAGCCCTCTCCCCCTTCTTCCTACTGTGCTTATATTTTCCCTTTTTCGATAATTCTGATTGTTTACTTTTATATGTCTATGTATGTAAAGCTTCTTTAAATTTTTATTTCCTTAAGTTAGATTTAGCTCCCAGATATGAGTCAAAACATATGATATTTCTCTTTTTCAGCATGAGTTCATTTGCTTAACATGATATTTTGTAGTTCCATCCATTTTTGATACAAATGACATTATTTCATTCTTTTTCATTGCTGAGTAATATTCCATCACACACACAGACACACACAGACACACAGACACACAGACACACATATATCTCACATTTTCACATTTTTAATAATCAATTCTTCTGTTGATGGATATCTTGGTTGTGATTGTAAAGAGTGTTGCATTAAATATGGACATGTAGGTGTCTTTGTGGTAGGATGGCTTATCCTTTTGGTGTATTCCCAGGATTGGTATAGCTGAGTCATATGGCAGTTCTATTCTTAGTTTTTTAAGGTATCACCATATTGATTTCCAAAGTGGCTGAACCAATTTACAGTCCTACTAGAGGGGTAAAAGGGTTCCTTTTTCTCCACATCTTCATCAGCATTTATTATTATTGACGTTGACCATTCTTACTAGAGTGAGATGGAATCTCAATGTTGTTTTGATTTGCATTTCCCTAATGGTTAGGATATTGAGCATTTTTTCATGTATTTCTTGGCCCTTCAAACTTCTTCATTTGAGAACTATCTGTTAATTATTTTGCCCACTTAAAGTATTAGGTTATTTGTTGTTTTGATATTTGCTTTCTTAGATTCCTTGTCTATTTTTGAAATTAATCATCTGTTGGATATGCCGATTGCAAAGATTTTCTCCCATTCTGTGGGATTTCCCTTAGCTCTGTTGATTGTTTCCTTTGCTGCCCAGAATCCTTTTAATTTCATGTAATCCCATTTGTTAAATCTTGGTGCTATTTCCTGGGTGATTGGAGTTTTGTTAAGGAAATACTTTCCTATGCCTATATGTTTGAGTATGTTTCCTATATTTTCTTCTAGTAGTTTTAAGGTGTCTGGTTTTATGTTGCAGTCTCTCACCCATTTCAAACTGACCTGCATGCAAATTGAGGGATATGGGTATATTTTCAATTTTCTGCAAATGGATATCCAATTTTCCCAGAACTATTTGTTGAAGAGGCTATCTTTTCCTCATTAAACATCCTTGCCCCCTTTTCAAAAATCAGATGGCTGTAGTTTTGTGGGTGTATCTCTGAGTCTTTGATTCTGTTCCATTTGTCTTCAAGCCTATTTTGGTGCCAGTACCAAGCAGCTGTATACTGTGGCGTCCAATCCTGTCAGATCTCAGAAGCTAAGCAGGGTCAGGAGTGGTTAGTACTTGGATGGGAGACTGCCTGAAAATCCCAGGTGCTGTAGACTTGGGAGACAGACCGGCCACCCAGTCCCAACAAGCAATCTGCCGTTGAAAACCCTAGGAATAGCAGAGAAGCAGTAACAATACTATTTCGCCTGTTGTACATACAGTTGCTATGAGTCAGATATGGACTCAATGGCACCTAACAACAACAACAACAACAACAACAACAACAACAACAACAACGCTGTTTTTGCCACTATGGCCCTGTTGTATAGTCTGAAGTCAGGTGTAGTGATCCTGCCTGTGCTGTTTTTGCAGCTTAAGATTGTTTTGGCTATATGTGGTCTTTTGTGCTTCCATATGAATTTTAGGATTATTTTTCTATTTCTGCATAGTCTGTCATTGGAATTTTAATGGGGATTGCATTCCATCTGTAAATTGCTTTTGATAATACAGCCATCTTTACAACATTGATTCTCCTGATCCATGAGCAAGGGAGGTAATTCGTCTTCTAGAATCCTCTGCAATTTCCTTTGGTAGTGTGTCTTGAAATCAGGTATTGTGATGCCTTCAGCATTGCTCTTTGTGCTCAGGATTGTTTTGGGTATTCAGGATCTTTTGTGCTTCCATATGAATTTTAGGATTGTTTTTCCTAGTTACATTAAGACTGCATTGGTACTTTGATGGGGATTACATTGAATCTGTAGATAACTTTAGATAGTATGGCCATTTTAACAATATTAATTCTCCCTTTCAATGACCATGTGAGATGCTTCAATTTTCTAGTGTCTTCTTTAATTTCTTCTTTCACTGTTTTATAATTTTCATCACAGAGATTTCACGTCCATCAGGTTTATTCCTAGGCATTTATTTATTTATTTATTTATTGGGAGAAATTGGGAGGAAATTGGCAAAAACTCCAAAACTGGGAAAACAGCTTTTGAAGATCTGGTTTGTAAATTAGAAATCTAGGAAAAATGAAAGTAACTTGATTGGATATTTGTACAAAACCTTTCATAAATCCCCTGAACCTGATTGGACAATTACAAAACAAAGGACTCAAAGGTGATTGGCTCAGGCCATTCGGGGCAAGTTATATCAGGAGCTTAAGTTCAGCAGCTCTCTCTCTCTCTCTCTGCTACAGACTATTGACAAGGAAAGGACTCTCTCTAGATTCAACCAGCAACACGGACTGGTGAGGTGCACCCCACATTTATTTATAGCTGTAATGAATGGAATTGTTTGCCTAATTTCTTTCCCAGCCAGCTTGTCATTGGTGAATAGTAAAGCTGCTGATTTTTGTATGTTGATTTTGTATCACTTTTATTTCTCTTGCTTGATTGCCCTGGTTAAAATTTCAAGTACCATATTGAATATAAATGGAGAGACTGGACAGCCTTGTCTTGTTCCTGATTTAAGAGGAAATGTTTTCAGTATTTTTCCACTCAATATGATATTGGTTATAGGTTTGCCATTTATAGCCTTTATCATAGTGAGGTATGATTCTTCTATACCTAGTTTCACCAGGATTTTTATCAGGACAGGATGTTGAATTTTGAAAGGCTTTTTATGTGTCTATTGAGATGATTTCATGTGCTTTTAATCCTTGATCCTATTTATGTGCTGTGTTATGTTTATTGACTTGCATATGTTGAACCATCCTTGAATCCCTGGAATGAACTCAACTTGGTTATGATGTATGATCTTTACAATGTGTTGTTTTGAAAATTTTGTGTCTATGTTCATTGGCCATATTATTCTATAATTTTCTTTTTTGTTGTGTTCTTATCTGGTTTGATATTAAGATAATACTGGCTTCATATTGGAGTTTAAAAGTATTCCTTCCCTTTCTATTTTGTGGAATAGTGTGAAGAGCATTCATGTTTGTTTTTCTTTAAAAGTCTGGTAGAATTCAGTTCTAAATCCATCCAGTCCTGGGTTTTTCTTTGTTGGCAGACTCTATTACAGTTTCAATCTCATTGCTTGTTATTATTGATTTGTTTGTTTTTTTATCCTCTTGGTTCAATTTTCATAGGTATCTAGAAAATTTGTTTGTTTTTTAATCCTCTTGGTTCAATTTTCATATATATCTAGAAAATTTTCCATTTCTCTGGATTTCCCAAGTTATTAGCATAAAAATTTCAAAATATTCCCTTATGATCCTATGGATTTTAGTGGTATCTATTGTAACACCCATTTTTCATTCCTAGTTTCATTTATTTGGATCTTTTCTCTCTTGGGGCTGGGATTTAGCTCAGTTGGTAGAGCACTCTATGCTCTCTGAGGCTCTGGGTTCAATAACCAACACTGAAAAAATAGGAGAAGGACCTGGCAGCTCATTCCTGAAACAATGGTGAAACAATCTGCCACTGAAAACCCTATGAATAGCAGAGAAGCACTCACATGTGCAGGGCACAGCACAGTGTCAGAGAGTGTTACATTTTGTTGTACATAGGGTCTCTGTGAGTTGGACTCAACATCAGCTAACAATAATAGTTCTCTATTTTGGTTAGTTTGGCTAAGAATATGTCAGTCTTATATCTTTTTAAAGAACCAAGTGTTTGTTTTACTGATTCTTTGTTTTATTGATTTAGTTTCTGTTTATTTGTACTCTTTATTACTCTTTTGTAGAACTAGTTTGGTGTTTTGTTTGTTCTTGTTTTTCTAGGGTATCATTATGTTATTTGAGATTTCTCTCTCTGCCTCCATCTCTGTCTCTCTCTCTGTCTAATGCAGGCACTCAGACATATAGCTTCCCTTGTAGAACTGCTTTCACTGTACCTACAGGTTCTGGTATGTTGTGTTTGTTTGATTCTAAGAATTTTTAGATTTCTTACTGATATCTTCAATGATCCACTGTTAGGTTAAAAGTGTATTGTTCAATCTTTGTGTGTCTGTATAATTTCTCTTATTTCTCTTCTTGTTGATTTCTAGTTCCATTCTATTATAATGTGATAAGATAAAGAAATTATTTCACTTTTTGTATTTGTTAATGCTTTATCAATGAAAATGTGATCAACTTTGGAAAAAAGTTCCATGTACTGATGAAAAGAGTATGTAATAGCCTACTGTTGGGTAGAATATTCTGTAAATGTCTGTTAAGTTTATTTGATCCATAATATGAATTAACTATGGTGTTTCTTGGGCTGGGATTTAGCTCAGTTGGTAGAGCGCTGCGCTGCAGTCTCTGAGGACCAGAGTTCAATTCCCAGCACCACATAAATGGGAGAAGGACCTGGCAATCCACTCCCAAGGCAATCCCGAAGCAGTCAGCCATTGAAAACCCTATGAGGGTCACTATGAGTCGGATACCGACTGGACGGCACCTAACAACAACAACATGGTGTTTCTTTGTTAATTTTTTTGTATCTTTTGGTGAGGGTGGGTTATTAAAAGTCACCCATTATTATTGTTTTTGTACCAAGCTCTCCTTTGACATTCTGCAGTGTTTGATTTATAAAATTGAGTGCTCCATATTTGTTGCATATATTTTTAAAATTGTTACAGTGATAGATTATTCCCTTTATCAATTATGTAATGACCTTCTTTGTCTCTTCTGACTGATTTTGGTTTCAACTTTTTGTTGTTGTTGTTGGATGTAAGTATAGCTACTCCAGCTTGCTTATGCATTCTATTTGCTTATAATATCATTTTTCATTCTTCATCTTTCTGTCTATAGACACAGACTTTTTTTGGAGAGGTGTGCTTCTTGCAGGTAGTAAGTTGTGTCATGATTTTTTTTAAAAAATCCAATCTGCCGGTCTGCATCTTTTAACTGGGAAAGTAATGCAGTTTACATTCAGGGTCATTATTGAAATTTTAATTCATGTTATTTGTTATTTCATGTCATGTGTTAATTCATGTCATTTTGTTCTTTTTTCTGATTATTTTGAATAATCTGTTTCTTTCTTCCTTATTTATCTTAGAGGTTTGATGATTTACTGAATGAATCATATTTCTTTGCCAATTGTCATTTGCTTGTCTATATTTCCAATGAGATTTATTCATTTTTGTGCTCTTACAATTGTATTTGTCTTGCTTCTCTTTTGCAGCTTTCAGTATTCTTTTTTTGTTCTATGCTTCTGAAAGTTCAAGTATAATATAATGTGGAGACGTTCTTTTCTGGTCATGTCTATTTGGAGTTCTAAATGCCTTCTGTACCTGGCTGTTTGTGGGGCACACACCTCACCAGTCTTTTGTGGATGTTCAGATGGGCGGCACAGCCACACACACAGATAACTAAACACAACTCACTTGGGACCCTCAGATGAAGGGCATGGACTCCTGTGGCCCTCAGGAACACCACAAGAGGGGAGAAAGGAAAAGCCTCAGGTGCTTTTGCCTTTCAGGGACTGACGGTTCTTTATTGCCTCTCTGCCCAAACAAGGGCAGAGAGGAACCCAAACAAGGGTACAGCTATAACAAGTGTACAGCTATAACAAGTGTTAGCAGCTCCTACACTGCCTCAAGGACAGCTTCAGCTCTTCTGCTTCTGGTGCTGGGTCCAAGAGACTGTCCTGAGCTTTGGCCTCTTGGCGCTGGGTCCAAGAGGCTTTCCTCAGCTAGCTTGTAGTCCGTCTTTCCTTGAGAGTGCCTTCTAGTCGTCCTGGTCTCAGTGATCATGAGGAGAGATGCTTCTGTGTTGCTGGTAGGATCCAGAGAGAGTCCTTCTCTTGCTGATGGTCCATAGCTGAGAGAGTTCTACCTTGATCAGTGGTCTGGCCCATCTGTGATGGAGTGGCAGGGCAGACCGGCAACAAGCAACCCCCCAGCAGGAAGCTAGCCGCCAGCAACTCTCAGCATCACCATCAGCAGCCTCAGATGCAGAGCGAGCTTTTTTTATATAGTCTTTGGGTAACTGACTTAACTGCCTCAAGATGACAGTCAGGTGGGAACATGAGGGGCTAGGTGCAACCAATTTAGGAGTGACATTCAAGTAAAGAGTGAAACCAGATGTCACTCCTTGGGTAATCAAGGGACAATCCTTGATTACCAATCAGGGGGCAAGATAAGGGTTGGATAATTCCCTACACATGTTTGTATCTTTCCTAAGATTTGGGAAATTTTCTGCTCTTGTTTACTAAGTGTTTTACACCTTTGTCCCATACCATGGCTCCTTCATCTAAACCTATTATTCTTGAGTTTAGTCTGTTCATCATGTCCTATTGTTCTGTTGTGTTCAAAATTTCTTTCTCTAAAATTATTGTCTGAATGTGATGATTTACCAACCTTTTCTTCAAGCCCTGATATTCTTTCTTCCACTTGGTCTAGTCTGTTGGTAAGGCTTTCAACTGAGTTTTTAAAATTTGACTTACCGAGCTTTGGATTTCCAAGATTTCTGTTTGGTTCTTTTTCAGTCTCTATCTCTTTAATGAATTGCTCTTTCATGTGTTATATTGTTGCTATTGTTAAGTGCCATCAGGTCTCATATACAACAGAATGAAACACTCCCCGACACTATGCCATGCCCAGTACCGTTTTTTGTGCTTCTCTGCTACTCGCAGAGTTTTCAATGGCTGATTGTTTTGGAAGTGGGCTGCCATGTTCTTCTCCCAAGCCTACAGCACGTGGTATTCCCAGGTCATCTCCCATCCAAGTACTAATCAGAACCAACCTTGCTTAGCTTCCGAAATCTGATAAGATTGCATGCCAGGGTGGTACGGCTGTAGACTGTCTTGTATTATCTTCCTTAAGTTACTCAGCTATTTTCTGTATCCTCTTTAAAGTAATTGATCATTTTTAAACCCAATCTTCTCAATTATTTGTCCAACATTTGACCCACTTTGCTGTCATTGGATTTGATTACTGAATAGTTACAAGTTTTGGAGGATACATGTTGCCTTGTGTTTTCATATTTCTTGTGTTTCTGTGTTAAGATTTGCACGTCTATTGGGATGGATGTCTCTTTCAATTTTATGTGAGGGTCTTCTTAGTGAACAGCCTTTTCTTGAGGGCTCAATCCCCAGTACTGTTCAGTGGAGAAGACAAACTGCTGTAACAACCACCACACACACACACACACACACACACACATTAGCTATAGAAATACAGTAAAAAATTATGTTCATTAGCTTTGTCATCACTATGACAAAATAACTTAAGGGGAGAAATGATTTATGTTGGTTTACAGTTTCAAAGGTTTCAGTCCATAGTCTGGTTTTGTTGATTCTGGGTCCATTGTTGTTGTTGTTGTTAGGTGCCGTCAAGTCGGTATCTGACTCATAGCAACCCTCATAGGGTTTTCAATGGCAGGCTGCTTCGGAATTGCCTTGAGAGTGGATTGCCAGGTCCTTCTCCCATTTTTGCGGTGCTGGGAATTGAACTCGGGACCTCAGAGACTGCAGTGCAGCGCTCTACCAACTGAGCTAAATCCCAGCCCTCTGGGTCCATGGTGAGGCAAAATATCTTGGAGGTGGGAGTATGTGGCAGAGGTTTCTCATCTCATGGTAGGCAGGAAGAAGAGAGAGAGACCCAGGGAGGTCCGGGACAAGATATATACCCTGAGTACATACCCCCAGTGAGTTACTTTCTTCAGCTAGGCCCTATCTCCTGAAATTTCTAGAACTTCCCAAAATACTGCCACTGTTTGGGGATGAATAATTCAATACATGAACCTGTGGGTGACTTCCTATTCAAATCATAACACCAAATAAAAACATCACCACCAATAACAGTCAAAAATAAAAAGGCAAACATAACATGGGATAAAACAAAAAGTTAAAAATTAATGAAAGCAGAGGTAATATTAAAATAATACAGAGGAGATGTGGGAAAGGGAAAAATGAAGAAGCATTATTTTAAAAGGGAAAAAATGAGAAAGAGGAAGAGGAAAGGGAGATGAAAAATTCAACTAAAGAATACCAAAGATAGGTAAATAAAATTTGATAAACATAACGAAACAAAAGGAAAGAAAAAAAAACATAAGAAACTTCCTCCAAGCCAAGATTCTTGGACTGGAGAAGCTTCTTTCCAGGTCCTCTAATATTGGAATCTGCCTGATATTGGAGAGGAGGGGAGCTTCACATCATGTGGGCTGGGCAGGTGCTTACTTGCTCTAGAGGCCTCCAGTCTGTACACTTGGGGATGTGGCAAATGTCCAAGCTAAGACACATCCCTGAATGCTGTGGAGAGTAGGGGCAGCAAATATACCACTTAATTCTGCACTGGAGAAGGCAGCCATGGAAACCAGGCAACTTGCCAGCCTCAGTCTCAGTGCTGTCACACCTAGTCCCCACAGTAAGCCACACACAACAGGTCATGCTCCTTATCACTTGGGGCTGGGCTACCAACCACCATCATCTCCACAGCCTGACCTCACCCTACTTAATCTTCTAAGTGGGTCTGTGGCAGACCCTCCCTGACTCAACAACTGTCTCACCTGGCCCTCTCCCACCCAGACACCACTGCATGATCTTCCCAGGGACTCTGAGTTGTGATTGTTCCATGTTTTCTGATCCCAGCAACCCATTCCCAAAAAATCAATCCACCATTGAAAACCCTATTAACAGCAGAGAAGCATTGACAATAGTGTTTTTCTTGTTGTACATAGGGTCGCTATGAGTCAGACACCAACTTGATGGCACCTAACAACAACAACAACAACAACAACAACAACAACAACAACAGTACCTCAGTTCCAAACAATAGGCCCCCTCTCAGCATGGCTTCTGGTTAAAGCACACTGAGATACAGTCAGAGGTGCAATGGATTTCTTCTCCAAAGCCAGCCTGCCATGCAGGAGAAATCACTTGCAAACCAAACCAGTGCACTGGATTTAAAGCTTGCAGAAATCATGGGTTTCTCCTGCAACTGGGACTGCTGGTCTGCTGTTCCCATCAGGGCTCTGCACTCTACAGGGTTACCCTGTGCTTGTAGTGCGAGGGAGCTGCTCTGGAGTTGCAGCTGCTTCATACTTTTCTCAGTTGCCTTTCTGCTTCTCTGTGCTTTTCAGCTTTCCAGTCACTTATTTCTTGATTCCTGGAACTCTTCCTCTCTTTCTTTTCTAAGAATATAGTTTCTCCTGTGTTGCCTTGACCCTCTCACTCTCAGAGTTGCATGAAAGATACTTCTATTCCACCATCTCTGCCATAACCATCATAAACCATACACTTTCTGTCCTATTTTTAGCCTCATTACAGTAAAGGACTTTGAAGAGTTGAGTTTTTAACCAGTCTCTCCTTTCAAATAAGCTATGATTCCTTGAGTAGATAATTTCTCTTTCATGATAATATTTTTTCTACAGAATTGTGAGGTCTACAATAGCATAGTTGGCCATCCTGCCAGCAGTTTCCAAATTTTTTATATTTCTTGCTTTGTGACCTTGGAAAGGAGAAAAAAAAAAGCTCTGGCCCCTTTTCTTGTTACTGAGGAAAGGAGGCTGATAATGCTTGTGTTAGCTAGAGGGTGAGTCCATACTCATAGAGCTCTTCAGTAGGGAGGTGAAAAGATATGGGAACTAGCAAAGACTCTGAAACAAAACAGGGAAGAGGAACTGGAGCTGAGGAGTAAGGGAACCAGGAAAGTAATAATGTTCCCTCAGTGCTAGTCTGTTCAGACCACCCATGCAAAATAGCACTTGATTGAAGGTACATGTAACTATGACCAGTTACCCACTGTGTAATAACTGACCCAAGTTATATGACAGGGAAGGAAGTTGAATAATTCTTACCCACCCTTGACTTCTGATATATTTAAACTTGTAAATTCACACAGAAATGCAGAAGATTTTAAAATGAATTAGCCTTATGTATTTTTACAGTTTTAGATCTCTAAATTGTGTTGACTAGAATTGGACTGATTTTAGACATTTAAATACTTTGGTATGTAGTTCTATGGAACAAAAGGTTACTTTTGATAAGTAACATTAATAGTCTGTATTTTCAATATGTAAATCTATGCTACCTATGAATTATACCTCTTTGATGAGCTTTCTTAAAAACAAGATTATTTATCATAATACATGTTTTATTATACAAAACAGGAGATGATTTTATTCTCTCTTTCTCATTATGTTTAATCTTATGATGTGATAAGCATTTTTTAAAATAAGAACTTGCTATAACTTTGGGGAAGAATCTTAAGGAAGAGGTCTTCATCATGACAATTTGCTTAAAGGCCTAGTTTTGCAAAGAGGATGAGAGAGAGAACCTTGATTTAACAACTTTTTTCTTTTCCCAGGAGACAGCACAATATAGCATTAAATCAAGCAAGCTAAAGCTACCAGGATGTTGTGGTTAGGTGCCATCAAGTCATGTCTAACTCATAGCGACCCTTATAGGGTTTTCAATGGCTGGCTGGTTGGAGATTGCCTTGGGAATGGATTGCCACGTCCTTCTCTCATTTTTGTGGTGCTGGGAATCAAACTCAGGATCTCAGGGACTGCAGAGCAGCTCTCTACCAACTGAGCTAAATCCCATCCCAAAGCTGCCAGGATATCAGACCTTTAATAAAGAAATAAAACAAGTCACTATGACTTTAACTTCTTCCTCTTGATCTCCCTAGAAACTCCCAAGACTACCAGCCCTTGTTTACTCTCTCACATTAGATTAAATTTCCTTTAGATCAAATCCCATTTAGAGACACATCTTCAGAGCACCCTGGACCTCACCTCTTGGTAGTTAGGCACAGTAACAATGACATAATGGGGAGATTAATGTCTAACTGAAACTTTATACTAAAGACTTATGAGGACAGATTTGGGGCTCTTTTGCCTTCAGATAGATCTCCAGCATCTAGCCTAGTGCCAGACTCTTAGGAAGTCCACAGTAAATATTTTCTGAATGAATATTTGAACATATGAGTATATGAATGTAATGTTGTTTCTTAACAATGGGGACATGTCCTGAGGGACGAATTGTTAGGTGATGAAATCATCATCACGTGAATATTATATCATGTATTTGCACAAAACTAGATGGTATAGCCTATGATGCATCCAGGCTATATGAAATACACCATAGTGCATATGGTCTATTGTTCATTGAAACATCATTATACAATACAGAACTATATTATAAAATTTTGAATTGGCTGTGCTATACTATGCAGTAATTCTTGTAATGGAGAAAACTTCTGATGATTGCCAGTACTGGCACAAATGTAGGAAGTGCTGCAAGTGTCAGTATAAAAATTTGTTGACTGTCATGTCAACTTCATAGTTAATTTGAAATCCCAACTGAGAATCAGTTTGAGAAGGTCAATGTTTGTCAGCCGTTTGCTTTCTCTTCTGTGTTAATTTGATTACTTTTATGTTATGACTTTATTTCCTCTTCCTTCCAAAATACATTACTTAATTTTCTCTGAAGATAATTGTATAATGACTTCATGTAAATACTATTTTTAAATTACTCATTTTTTCTCCCTTTATTGGTAAAATGATGGGGGGAGGGGGACAGACCAACAGCATTGGTTTTTTCTATTATGCAACTATTATATCATTTTTCGTTACACTTTTATCAGCTTACAAGGTTTATGGTGCCTTATGACTAATATATAATAAAACTCAAATGCATATTTGGGCTATATCCCCCTGTTTTTCCAATGTACTCATGAAGTTGCATTGTTTGCATTGAGATTATTCCTCTTCCCCCTTATCCCTCAACATTAACTATCTTCCTCATCCTGCCTTCTGCAATCTTTACCTCCCTCTGCTAGCTCCCTCCCTCCTTCTTTCTACTCCTTATATTGTCCCCTCTTTGCTAAGTTTAATTATGCATTTTTATATGTCAACTTATGTATAGCATTTTTTCTTCCTGTAAGTAAGATTCAGCTCTCACATTTAAGTGAGAACATATGGTGTTTCTCTTTTTGAGCTTATGTTTGTTCACTTAAGATGATGTTCTCCAGTTCCTTCCATTTTGCTGCAAATGACATTATTTGTTTTTTTTTTATTGCTGAGTAGTATTTTATTGTATATATGTACCATATTTTTTTATCGCTTCTTCTGTTGATGGGCACCTTGGTTGGTTCCATATCCTTGTTATTGTGAAAAGTGCTGCCTTGAGTATGGAGATGCAGGTGTCTCTGTGGTATGATGCCTTGTCTCCTTTTGGGTATATTCTCAGTAGTGGCATAGCTGGGTCATATGGAAGTTCTATTTTTAGTTTTCTGAGGTATCTCCGTATTGATTTCCAAAGTGATTGAACCAATTTACATTCCCACCAACAGTGTAAGAGGTTTCCTTTTTCTTCACATCCTCACCAGCATTTGTTATTATTTGTTTTATTTATCTTGGCTATTCTTGCTGGAGTTAGGTGGAATCTGAGTTATTTTGATTTTCATTTCCCTAATGGCTAGGGATATTGAGCATTTTTTTCATTTGCTTCATAGCCTTATGAACTTCCTCATTTGAGAACTGTGTGTTCAATTCCTTTGCCCACTTGTGTATTGGATTATGTGTTATTTTGGGATTTGCTTTCTTGAGTTCTTTGTAAATTCTAGAAATTATTAGTCCTTTGTCAGATGTGTAGGCTGCAAAGATTTTCTCCCATTCAGTGGGCCATTCCTTAACTCTGCTGATTGTTCCTTTGCTGTACTGAAGACTTTAATTCCATGTAATCCCATTTGTCTATTCTTGGTGTGATTTCCTGAGCAATTGGAGTCTTATTAAGGAAATACTTTCCTGTGCCTATGTGTTAGAGTGTGTCTTCTATCTTTTCTTCTAGTAGTTTTAAGGTTTCTCGTTTTATGTTGGGGTCTTTTATGTATTTTGAGTTGACTCTCATACAAGTTGAGAGGTAAGGGTCTGTTTTCATTTTTAATTATTCATTGTTTTGCTAAGTAGTTATAGAGACAAACTCAAGGCAAATATATTATTTTTTGATTTGTGTTAGAAACTTCTTACTCTTTAAACATTTGAAGCATTACAGATGCTTTTTATAATTTGTGTGTATGTTTGGTATTCTGAGACAAGGCCTCACTGTGTAGCATGGGCTGGCCTGGAACTTGCTATGACCAAGCTGGCCTTGAATTTACATTGATTCTCCTACCTAAGCCTCCTAAAGCCTGGTATTATAGGCATGTGCCACCATGCCTGGGTTCTATTTACAATTCTGTGCTTCACAATTCTACCACTGCAAATAATCCTCCTTCCTTCCTTCCTTCCTTCCTTTCTCTTGCTCTCACTCTCTCTTTCTCTTTCTTTCTTTCATAGCTGGGATTTTCAAGTAATTTTCTTTAACAGATAACTACAGCTTCTGACAATCAACAAAATGACATTTAATTCAAAGAAGTCTGACTGACAAAATATGACTTAACTCCATATATATCCCTGAGAATATTTTCATCAGTATAGATTTGAATTTGGATTTATTGTGGCCATTATAGTCCCCTTATCGCTACCCCTAAGCGCCTATACAGTTTTATTTTAAAATATTTTCAAATGAGTTTCAAAATCTGGTTACATCTAAAGAAAAATGTGGGCAATTTAATGAAATTAACAGTGTTAGGTTATAATACTCTGAGCAGATGAGAACAACAGCGTGATGGTTAATTTTAAGTGTCAGCTTGCTTGGATTAAGGAATACCTAGAGAATTGGTAAAGCATTACTTCTGGATGGGACTTTCAGGGTGTTTCTGGAGGACACTGGCATGTGAGTTATGGTTTGTAGTGGAGGAAAATCTGTGCTCAAAGTGAGCAGACAGCATCTAACTGGTTTGGGGCCAGAATGGAACAAAAAAGGCAGAGAAAAAAATCTCTCTCTCTCTCTCTCTCTCTCTCTCTCTCTCTCTCTCTCACTCCTCCTCTCCTTCTCCCTCTCTCTCTCCCTCTCCCTGAACTGGGACTCTTTCTTCTTCCTTCCATTGGACATCAGAACTCTAGGATCTTTGCTTTTGGGTTCTAGAACTTAATCAGTAACCTTGGATTCTCAGATCTTTAACCTTGGATTGATAATTGCACTCTTAGCTTCCCTCGTTTTGAGAATTTTGGACTTGGACTGAACCACATTAATTGGCATCTCAGGGCCTACAACTTGTAGGATTTCTTAGTCTTCATAATTCCATAAGCCAATTCCCCTAATGAATCTCTCCCTTGTTCTTTCTTTCTTTCTAGAGCAACTGACTAATGCATACAGATACTGTAACTGATTAAAACAAGCAAACAAACAAAAACATGGGGGACTTCAGCCCAAAGATTTAACCAAGATGATTACCTAAGGCAACGAGGAAGGGATAAAAAGGACTAGAAACAACTAAGAGATATTTTGAGAAGTGATACCTCAATTTATAATATAGGCTGAATACTTAACTGAGACAAGTAAAGTTTATTCTCGCCTGGTTCTCAGAATCTGTCATACTATGAGTTAAAGATGTAAGGAAATTCAATTCACCTACGATTAAATATTTTAGTTTTTTCCTGCCTGTGGCATGGGGGAGAAGTACAATATATATTTCTTGAATAAAGCGATGTTCGGAAAATAAATTACTCCTGGTTGCTATTTTTTCTTTCATATTTCTACCAACACCAGCCAAATCACGTTTGTGGAGTTAGTTGAACCCTTTTATTTTGAAAGTCTTTGTACTAGACATTTCAAAGGCTGGGACTAGTTATCAGGAGTCACAGCAGGCTGCCCTACCTCTCTGATTTGTCCTGTGGCTTGTCACCTTGGGAATTTGCAATTTCTTAAAGAGATCTGAGGTTCATACAACCCTAAAGTTTACCATAATTTCATTGTTAAATTTGGACAGAATAGAGTGTTGTGTAAGTGAAAGATAATTGTTTGCATTCCTGTCGGGCTACCTAAGTCACTTTCACATCTTTGGACACCAAATACCCTTGGTCTCAGAGATACACAGACACAGCACTTTCAAGGGTTCTCCTTTTAGGTCAGAAAATGACAGGAGAGTTAGGAATATGGCAAATTTGAGTTAAAGGGCTAATTTTTAGGTCAAGGAAAATAAAACAATTTATAAAGGCAATTATATAATTTCTCTCTACAAATGGAAGGAAGAGTAGAGAACTATACCTATGTCACAGGATGGGCTGACGACAATGCCACATAGTGTGGAAGTGTTTTGAAAAGTATCCAAGGTGCCAGATGTCTGGTTGAAACATTTGTTATTGTTACTAATAGCTATTATATTACTGAGTAATATAATTTTTAAAAATATGTTTTAAAAAGAAAACATATTATAGTGTTTTATAAAATATAGTTGCAAGTATACTTCCTGGATTAATTCCTTTGAATTTGCAAATGATCAGAAAAGTATTGAAATTGATATTATCCTGAAAATGATGTATTTTCTATGAAAGAACGATTAGTAGAGAAATAATAGTGGCACAGAGCTTCCATACTACATCCTTTGTTCTAGTCAAACATTCATTTGCAGGTCTTTCACTAGAGTTGTGTTTATTATGCAACTAATTAAGGATGACAGGGTTTCTAAAAATTCAACTGAGGTGTCTTAGATTCCATTAATTAAGGGAAACATTTATAGAATGCTCATCATGTGCTGACATTTGGTTAGCTGCTGAGAATTCACAGGAATATGAAATTGTGTTGGCTGGAGAGCAGTAATCCACTACTTAAAAACCCATCAGAATGATATGTGGTGTCCAGTGAGTTCTGGTACAGCATGGAACAAAGTCTCTGGTTTTTCTATAATGAGCATTTAAATTAAATGTTAAAAGAGAAATGAATGCTCTTATACAAAAAGAGTATTTTTCCTCTAAAGACAAACCATTTCTCCTCTGGAATTACAATAGATCTAAAAGAAGCTGTGGATGATGAGGGCACTGGAGAAACTATGACATGGGATGGCTGCAGTAGGAAGTAGGATGTGCAACTCTGAGATGTTTGGGTAGGTATAGCTGCCTTCACACATTTTATGGGCTGCCAGTGGAAGTGCATTAGTCTTATTCTGTTGTTCAGTGGCCAGAGCTGTGAGGTTGGGGTAAACACCTCTATATAATGATGGCTTTTCCAAGCAATTGTTAAGAGTTTCCAACTCTGGGATAGACTTTCTCCTGTCCTGGGAGTTCATGCAGGATCCAAGTACTCACATTTCATGACAGAAATACAGGTAGATTTCCAAATGGGGATGACATTTTACTTGATATGTACTAAGATCCCTTCCTCTTCTAATGGTTTGTCATTCCAGATCTTTGGGTTAGGATGAGTACTGTGTGTGTCATGAAGCTAAAATCTTCTTGAGGAGCCTTCTGAGTTTGGGAGAAGAAAATTAGTTGTCAAATATATAAGACAGTAAGTATTGTTAATTTACTTTTCCAAGACACCTATTTTCCCTGGATACCTGAGAAAATTAGATAAATCAAAGCAATGAAATAATATGATTTGTTGAAAGAAGTCATTAAAATGCGTTAAAATGCTTTTATCACAGACCAAAAAGGTAAAAAATAAATCACACCTGGTTTCTAATTTAAGATTAGAAAGTTTCTTAGAGAATGGAGATGTCTAGGTAGCAACACATTCTCATAAATGAAAATAAGATTACCATAGTACTGAGTTCATAGACCTCTCAGGAGGTCCAGGGGAAGCTGTGATAAAATGAGCCATTATAATCTCGTTGACAACCATAAGGAAATATAGTGTTAAGATTTTTTAATCAGTTAAAGATTTGAAACTATTTTAAAGGGGCCACACAGTAAAAAAAATTTTTTTAGCTACAAAATGTGTTTTTGAATCTAGGTAAGGAGTGAAAACGCTTCTTTTCATGTTTGTGGTCTTAAGAAGTATGAGCTCAGAAGTATTGGACTCTTAGAAAATACAGTGAATAGAACTGAGGAAAGAAGTCCTAAATGAGGCATTTCCCCCTCATGTGGGTTATAATCAGCTTCCACTCCACACCATTGCCTGTGCTACCCAATCGCACAGCCTATGGGGCATTCTCAGTAAGGGAGTTCTAATACCAAACAAAAACATTTGTTCTCTCTCTATGTATGGCTTTCATTTAGTCTCTTGTTGTTGTTAGGTGCATTTGAGTCAGTATCCAACTCAGCGACCCTATGTGCTTCTCTAATATTCATAGAGTTTTCAATAGCTGATTGTTTTTTGGAAGTGGGTTGCCTGGTCCTTCTCCCAAGCCTACAGCACCTGGTGTTCCCAGGTGGTCTCCCATCCAAGTACTAACCAGGCCTGACCCTGCTTAGCTTCTGATTGACACCACAGGGCTACTGCTGCAGGCTTTAGTCTCTTAGGAAAATATAAATTCCTTCTAGGTCTTATGATAGGCTTATCCACCTGCCTACACCTAGTCCCCTTCAATTCTTTTAGTCATTTGGTTTGAGGTGCATGGACACAAATAAAGGCAAAGGATTGTTGAGTATGCTTTCTCATTCCCTACGACTACAGAAGGAAATCAACTGTCCTCAGTAGGGAGTCTACTTGAAAACAAACAGCTGTGTTTCTGCTTTGACTGTGCAATGTAGATACCCAGTTTAGTGGGGAAGACCTCTTGGTCTGTTCTTTGTGACTTAGGGGTCACTCTGGGGTTTTAGAGCTGGAGGGAGTCAGAGAGGCCATACCTACCAGAGGTTCCTGAACATGGCTCTGTTTCAGAGTCACCAGAGTGTTTTAAAAATTCCTTTCACTGAGCTTACCCTGGATGTAGTAAAGTTCTGTTCCTTGGCTCGGATCTGCCAGTTTCCACTGGTGACTCTGGTCTGGGGAATAGAGATCCGGTCTTACATTTTTACTTTATGGAGCTCTAGAGAAACTAGGGATTGTGTGTCTTGAACAAATTTGGATTTAACTGAATTAAATGACTCACACAGAGGCTGGTTAGTGATAGAGCTAGGACGATAACTCACATGTCCTTGATTCCAGTTTTTCTTTTCAGACCACCACTCACAGCTATGACCAACATCATCAGGAAGCACATAATTTGTCCGAACTTGTGACTCAAAAGTGACCAGAAGTATCTGTCTAAATAACGTATACACACACATTTAGGCTTTTTGGGCCTTTTAGTTTTCTTGGACACATCTACCTCTAGTTCTGTCCCTGAACGTTTTCATCATCTCCTCCAATGATTTGAACTTGGTCTTCTCTTTCCTTGTTCAACTGACTTTTCTTAGGGATACTGAAGGCTTCTCATCTGTTTTCATTAATTTTCTGCAAAGACTGTCAGTTCCAGGAGGGCTGGGGATTACCTGCCTTACTACCTTCCATTCGGCTCCCATTCCTTAGGCTGGTGAGACTGTCACTGTGCAGACTCCTTATATCTAAATTGTTTGGCCTGGCTTTCCTTCATTTTACCTTTGTGTGGGCATATGAGCAGTGACCTTTGCTGTGGAAGCCGATATGACTGTGATTATTCTACTGCTACCGGTCCACTTTGTTAACTCTTGCTGCTGAGTCAGTGGTGAGAGTTGTGCAGTGGGGGGAATCACAGTGGGGTTTGGCTGGCTGCATAAGTGGGTGATTAATTGGGATGCAGCAGAGAGGTACTTGTGGAAGAATAGCTGAATGAAGGCAGATCCCTGTAAACTCGATAATCTGCAGCCATTGTATCTACAGCATACCTATGACTAGCAAAGCCCTAAATGAGAGAATCAAATTCTGTTATAAGAAACTGTTTCCATCTTTAGTGAAGTGACAATTTTTTGGTACTTTCTAGGTAACTTTCTATTAGTCTTTAAAAGTATATTAACAACTGAAGGACGAAACACTGGCATTAAAATGAGGACCAAAGAGATATGGAAATCATTTAATAATGAAAGACACATATGTGATTTTACATTCATAGTAAATTGCCATTTTCAATCTTCTAAGAATGGAAGTTATCTCTGCTACACTTGATCTGTTTTAACTTCCCCTGTAGTTTATTCACTCATTCATCTAATCATTCAACAGGTATTTATTGAGCACAAGGCATCAGGCACCATGCTAGGTTGCAAGCCTTCTGATTTGGTACAGGAGACTCTCATGTGAATAGGCTGTGGCAAGACCTGTGAGAGAGGCATGTGGCCTGGTATATAGCCTGGGGCACTTTACTTTATGCTCACATAATTGTTTGTGTGTTTGGTCTTTGATTTGAAAACAATGAGATCCTGTCATACACGAGATTTCTTGGCATTGTTGTTGTTGTTGTTAGGTGCCGTCGAGTCGGTATCTGACTCATAGCGACCCTGAGTACAACAGGTGAAACACTATTGTTAGTGCTTCTTTGCTGTTCATAGGGTTTTCAATGGCAGATTGATTTTTGGGAGGGGGTTGCCAGGTCCTTCTCCCAAGCCTACAGCTTCTGGTGTTCCCAGGCGGTCTCCCATCCAGGTACTAACCAGGCCCCACCCTGCTTAGCTTCAGAGATCTGATGGGATCGGATGCCACAGGGCTACAGCTGCAGTTCTTGGCATTAGTTTGTAGAAATTCCTCCTTATCAAGGGTAATGCATACTTTACCCTTGTAGGGACTGCATATTATTCCATGGTGTGGATATGACATATTTATTGAAACTTTCTCCTAATTTTGGCGTTCTTTTTGTTTCTAGTTGTTTTGCCACTGTAAACAAATCTTAGTGACATATCTTTGTATTCATACTCTCATGTATCTCTGAGCAGGCCAGAGATATTTTGCTTTAATATATTTTTTTATATTTTCAGGACAGGGTCTTACTGTGTAGGCCAGGCTGGCCTCAAACTTGTGATCCTCTTGCGTCAGCCTCTCAGGTGGTGGGATTATAGGTGTCTGCCACCACACCCAGCTAACTTAGATTTTCTTCAGTTCTTCTTTGAGAATCTCTGCTTCAGGGAGCTTAGTTGGCCAGAAGCTTGTAGCTGCTGCCCCTTTGGGTTCTTCTATCTCAGTGTTAACTCTGAGCTCTATCCTCACCCAGTGAGGGAGCACATCTCATTCCTTCACAGGGCAGGGCTCCTCTGATGGGTGTCCTTTGTCTGGGGACTCCATCAACACAGCTGAGATGTTCTCACAGCAGAGTTGAAGCCTGGAGCTCTTCTTACCCTAGTGGGAGGTGGGGGGAACTTTACTGTTAGGTGGCCTGTAGTTCCAGAGTGGTCAAAGCAAGAAATGTGTGAGAGTTTCTGATAGATCTGTTGAAGGGAGACAGAGCTGACCCAGAGCTGTTTCAAATCCTTTCATGGTGGCTCTGGAGGGTGTTACTTGACACCAAGAGATAGTCTGAGGTGATTGGACAAGAAACCTGGGTCTGAGGTTTTATCTGCTGGAAAATGTATTCATTATTCTCAAGAGTATGTAGTAGAGCTGGGGACAGTGACACACACCTGAGATACATAGCAAGACTGTCTCAAAATAAAAATGGAAAAGGGCAGGGATGTAGTTTAGTGGTAGTTACCTAGCATACACGAGGCCCTGGGTTCAATCCCCAATACTAAATATACAGCAGAATATTCCTTGTATGTGTTGGGGGCTCTTAAGAACTCTTAAAAATATCCAATATTAAGTTTCTGTCTTATATATTGATTTTTCTTTTTCTTTGCTTCTTTTTTTTTTTTTTTTTTTTTTTTTTCAGTACTAGGGGTTGAACCTAGGGCCTCACACTTGCATGCTTTGCAAGTGCTGTACGACTGAGCTCTACCCCCAGCCCATTTTTTCACTTTTTGAGACAGGGTCTTGCTAAACTACTTGCAAACTGACTCTGGTCTCAAACTTTCGATCTTCCTGCCTCTGCCTTCCACATCCCCAGGCACTGGGATTACAGGCAGGTGCCACCGCTCCCAGCTGTATATTGATTTTTCAATTAAAGTTTTGATTTTGAGATAATTATGGATTCAAATGAAATTGTAAGAAATACTATAGATTTCTTATATATTTTCTTTGTTTCCTGTAATGCTAACATTTTGCAAAATTTTCTTTTATTGCACTGGCTACAATTTATAGCACTATGTTGAAGAAATGTTGAACATAGAATCCCTATGATGATCCTGATCTTCTGGGGAAAGCATTAAGTCTATCACCACTTACTACAATTTTAGCTGTAGATTTTCCCCTTTATCAAGTTGACAAAGAAACTCTCTATTCCATTGGATATCATAAATATATAAGTAAATGCAAAAGACTTTTTTTCCTTCCTGCTTTCTTTCCTCTTAACTACTCTATAAGTCATATTACTTTTTGAAGAAACATTAGAACATTGGTTTATGGAGTTTTTGCTGTATATTGATATAATTTATTTATCAATTTAATATCATACCTGGGAAGATATTAAATGATTGAACATGATTGCAAGATTTCTACATTTCACATAAAGTGATAAATATTAACTGTAAATGGACTGTGAAAAGTAAGGAAGTATAATAAAATGGTAGACTAAATGTAAACATGTAAATATACTAAATGTCAATTGATTGATCACTTCAATTAAAAGATAGAGATAATCAGAATGAATGAAAAATAAAATCTAATTATATGTACATCAGATGTATTTACTTATTCATTTGTTTCTTTTTTCCTTTTTACTAGTAATTTTTAGTTAGTGTACTACTTAGTCCTGGGTGTATTTAAAAGTAAAGACACAGGCTAAAAAATAGATAACTGGAAAAGATTATACTGTGCAAACAGTAAGCTTTAGAAAGCTAGAATAGTATATTAATACCAGATGAAACAGGTTTTAAGACAAAGAGTATTATGATAAAAAGAGGTATGTTTGCATATAATTAAAGGATCAGAGAATTAGGGAGATGTGCAAATCTTAAACATGTATGAGCTTACCAAAAGAGCTCCAAAATGCATGAAGCTAAAATAAATAGGATTAGAAACAAAAATAGACATATCCAGCTGTCATATTTGGAGATGTTAATATCACTGTCTTCCCACAATTAATAAAGTCACTTGTTGTTGTTGTTGTTAGGTGCCGTCGAGTCGGTATCTGACTCATAGCGACCCTCATAGGATTTTCAATGGCTGACTGTTTCAGGATTGCCTTGGGAGTGGATTGCCAGGCCCTTCTCCCATTTTTGCAGTGCTGGGAATTGAACTCGGGACCTCAGAGACTGCAGGGAAGTGCTCTACCAACTGAGCTAAATCCCAGCCCAATAGAGTCACTAGGCAAAAAAAAAAAAAAAAAAGATACAGAGTTGTGATGGAATATTATCCATCGCAACTGAATAAGTATTTACAGAACACTGTACCTAATAGAAATACACACTTTTTCTTTAGTACTACATTACTAGGGAGTTGAATCCAGGTCCTCACACATGCTAGGCAACCACTCTACTACTGTGCTCCACCTTCCCTGTCTTTTTCATTTTGAGACCAGTTACCTCTGACCTTGACTTTGCGATCCTCCTGCCTCAGCTTCAGCCTGCCTAGTCGCTGTGATTACAAATGAGTGTCACTGTGCCCAGCAGAGAAATAATCTTGTCAAGAGCAAATAGTATATTCTTCCATTTATACAATATTCTTGAAATGGAGAAGAACAGATTAGGGGTTTACAGGAGTTAAAGAAGGAGTGTGGGCAAATGAGTCTGCTGTAAAAGGTCAACATGAGGGATCTCTGGTGATGGAAATATTTTGAATCTTTATAGTGTCAATGTTGATATTCTGGTTGTGTTTATACTTTCTTAGGCTACTGAAACTATGAAGCACTAGAAATAGAGGAAAAATAGTATTTCTTTCCATTTCTTTTTCTAGTTGTTTATTACTAATGTAGAGAAAAACTATTATTGTTTTTGTAGCTATAATACATACTATTTCTGATTTGTATGCAGTTTTTTATACTACAGAATCTTATATTTTCTAAGTTTATAGTCATATCACTGACAAAAGAAATCCTATACTTATATCAATTTTTTGGTCTTAATGGAGTTACCAGAACCAATATATTATTGAATAATAATGACAATAATAGCACACCTGTCTAATTCTTGATTTTCATTTAAATAAAGTTCAATATCAAATCATTTTAATGATATTTTCTGCTAGTAATTGTTACAGTGTATTTGTATATTGTAACCATGCTTTTATATGATCATTTTTCATATTTTTTATAAATAGCTGATGAAATTAATCAAAGATAACTTTTCTGCACCTGTTTGATGTTTCTTATTTAATTTGTTAAAATAAGTAATTATGCTAGTTTTTAATTAAATTTAATTAATTAATTAATTAATTAATTTTTTTATGGAACTGGGGGTTGAACCCAGGGCCTCATGCCTGCATGTTTTGCAAGTGCTGGACCACTGAGCTGCACCCCTAACCCATTTTTTTTCACTTTTTGAGACAGGGTCTCGCTAAAGTACGCAGACTGCCTCTGGTCTCAAACTTGCGATCCTCCTCCCTCCACCTCCCAAGCCACTGGGAGTGCAGGCGTGCACCACTGCACCTGCAGTAATTATGGTATTTTGATTGAGTCTTGATAATGAAACCCCCTAATCTAGAAATAAAGTATATGAATGAACATTACTCACTGTCCTTTCTTTAATCACTCTTTCTTACCATGAGGTCTGTATTCTGATACATTCACTTTTTGGTTAAAAGTATTTTTGAGTGTCTTTTTTAGATGTGATATGTATTTTTCAGTTAGGATATGAAAAATAGCAAATACATAATTATCTATTTGTCTCCTGGATACAGAAATGATGTCTTGGCTCTGTACAGAATCTTTGGTGGCTACAGATTTATTCTCTCCTATTCTGCCATTGTCTAATTTCCATGTTGCTGAGGAGGATATTGATGCCAATCTGATTTTGCCTTTGAAAATAATTTGTTCTAGCCAGGCATGGTGGCTCATGCCTGTAATCCCAGTGACTTTAGAGGTGGAGATAGGAGGATCACAGGTCTGAGGCCAAAGGCAGCCTGAGTAATTTAGCAAGACTCTCTATCAAGATGAAAAATTAAAAAGTGGGTTGGGAGTGCAGCTGCGTGGTAGAGCACTTGCAAAGTATGTATGAGGCTCTGGCTTCAACCCCCAGGTACCACACACAACAACAACAACAACAACAATAACAACAATGATTACCTTTGTTCTCTCTCAGAAAACTTATAGAGGATGTCTCTTACTCATTTAAAAGCATTTATTCAGTGCTTACTATGTAGAAGGCACTATTCTAGGCCCAAGATAAATAAAAAGAAGTCCTAGACTTGTTCTTACATTCAAATTTACCCTGTCCTAGCATATGGTTGAATATACGTGGGATGTAATATACCATTACAATCCAAAGACCAATCTTATTCTTCAGCTCAGAGAATTTTCTTCTATTATTTTTCCATTTGTTCTTGTTCTTGCCTCTCTTCTAGCTAAAGTATTTTCTTTCTCTGATATTATTATTTGCATGTTAGGTCTCTTATATTTATCTTCCAAGTCATTAATCTTTTTTATTATTACTTCTATATCTTTATATGTTTGCTTTGAGCTTTGAGATATTTCTTCCACTTGATTTTGGCATTTACTAGTTTGGTTCTCCACATGAAGACTCTTCTTTAATTCACTTCCTGAAAAATTTCATTGTTATTTTGTTGTT
Source organism: Pedetes capensis (assembly GCA_007922755.1). NCBI lineage: Eukaryota > Metazoa > Chordata > Mammalia > Rodentia > Pedetidae > Pedetes > Pedetes capensis. Next base: position 27,206 of record VMDO01013411.1, read on the forward strand.
GTTGTTATTGTTGTTGTTACAGAAATTTATTGGTTATTTTTGGGGGGAATTATATTTTTGAGGGAAATTGTGTAAATAAAAAGCATATTATCCTCCTGTTCTCTTACTTCTGCCTTCCACTAGGTGTGTTGTCATTTTCCTTTGCCTGCTCGGTGGGGCTCAATCCAGTTGCTGAAGTAACTTGAATGAAGAAAGCTCCATGAGCTGTGAGGACTCGTAGTCTCTTCCATGAGGGTAGCACAGAAGCAGCAAGCAGGTCTCAGTCACATGAGTCAGGCCTTCCAGCCTCTGGAGCTAAAATGGGCACAATCTACTGGCCTAGCTCCTCTCTACCTCTGTAGGAGCAGTCACACACACATGGCCTGTATAGACCTGAGAACACAGAAGGGAAAAGGAACTTCTGTGGGCCAAGCTCTCCTCAGGCATTTTTGCTTTGATCACTTTCCCAGGGCTAATGCATGGACTCACTTTCCCTCTTCTGAAGGCCTTAGCCACTGCTAGGCTTAGAAGAGGAATACGGGTTAGAATGGGAAGGTAGTAAAAACTAAAAAAAAAAAAAAAAAGCTCTTTCTAGAAGCCTATCTTTTTTTGCTCTTTTGAGACAAATGTAACTATTTCTATTAAAGTGTTATGGTGAATCTTCAGAATGTATTCTTCTGTCACTCTTGAATAAGCAATCTAGTTAATGTGCATACGAAAGACATGAAAGTTGTAAGACAGTGAAAAAGTCAGTACACTATTTCTCTAGTACTTCTATTTACATGTAAAACCTGTAGAAAAAGCTACTTTATTATGTCATCGTTGGTAATATCTAAGTTTGGTGTTTAGCTTAGTTGGTAGAGTGCTTCTGTACACTCTCTGAGGCCCTGAGTTTGATTCCCATCACTGCATAAATAGGAGAAGGACCTGGCAGCCCACTCCCGATACAATCCCAAAACAAACTGCCATTGAAAACCCTATGAATAGCAGATAAGCATTGACATAGTGCCGAACATGGCACAGTGTTGAGGAGTGTTTCATTCTGTTGTACATAAGATCACTGTGAGTCAGACTTGACTGGATGACGCCTAAGAACAATAACAAGTTTGGTGTATTCTTTAGAACTCAGATTGTATATGAAGTCTTAAGAGATTTCCTACCTCTTGGTAACTTTATTTTAAATTATTGTTGTTGTTAGGTGCCATTGAGTCACTATCCAACTCCTAGCGACCCTACGTACAACAGGTGAAACACTATTGTCAGTGTTTCTCTGCTATTCATAGGGTTTTCAATAGCAGATTGATTTTTTAGGAGTGGGTTGCCAGGTCCTTCTCCCTTATTTTAAATTGGGACATGTTAAATATGATATGTTTCTTGAACTTCTGCAGTGTTTACTGTATATAATACTCACTTGACTAATAATAACATAAAAATAAATTGATAAAATAATTGTAATAATAAAGTAATAAAATTGACATTAATTACTTTAATAATTATGTATTGAATAACATTTATTAGTTTAGCACTATGAGGTGTGTATGTATTTGTCACGTAACATATGAAGACAATAGTAGTATTTTTAAAAATATTTTTAAGAAGTTTTTCTTTGTAAGAAAATCATTTATTTGATCTCCCTTATCAAATTCTCCTTTTGTGGAATTTTTAATTTTTAATACCATTAGTTCTTGCCTCTATGGGATAAATAGATAATAAATATTGTTTTAAATAATTATAGAAATAGCCAATAAATCAGCATGTCCTTAATATTGCTGCTGTTTGCTAGCATGGGAAATAGCCAGGAAGATGAAGACATAACCTGTGTTCTTGAAGGGTCTATAGTCTTGAAGAGCTAAATATTTTCCTCCTCTCTTTTCTTACCCTTTAGTAAAGGTAACTAATTTGGATAAGTTCCTATGACAATAAGGCTAATTACAGAATCCTAGTTATGAAAAATTAATTAAATAATATCTTCCATTTAGAAACAGAATATTATTCTTAAAACTCATTAGCAAAAAAATGTATCAACAAGGAACAGGTAAAGAAAGTTGCAAATAACATTAAACATTTTAGCACAATTAAAAAATCAAGTGTCTATGTATGTAAGCTTAGAAAATGAAACTGCAATTCATGATGTAGTAATTTTTAAAAGCCCTTTTAAATTATGTGGTTAGGAATTTGATGATTGTAACTTAGAATATTTGATTAATGGCCTAAACAACAACATCTTGGACATATACCACCATAATGTTGTTGTTAGGTTCCATCGAGTCAGGTTCAACTCATAGTGACCTTATTATGTACAATGGAATGAAACACTCCCCAACACTGTGCTATACCCAGCACTATGTCTGTGCTTCTCTGCTTTCATAGGGTTTTCAATGGCACATTGTTTCAAGGTTGGGCTGCCAAGTCTTTCTCCCATTTTAATGGTGCTGGGGATCAAATCTGAGGCCTCAGAGAGCACAGAGCAGCATTTTACCAACTAAGCTAAACCAAATGTTATCATTGAATGGGTCTTTGAAAAAACACTGTACTTCTATTTACATGTAAAACCTGTAGAAAAAGCTACTTTATTATGTCATCGTACATGCTGTTAATTGCTATTCAGCACTACACTTGCTTTTTTATTCTTTTCTCAGTGACCTGAGGCTGCAAGTCCATTTCCAAGATTCATCTGCCCCTGGATTTTGGTTACAATCTGCTAGTAGGAAGCACTCGTAACAGAAAGTGAAGGAAAGCAGCAGCCACTTGGATTCTGCAGTACTGCCAGCGGCTGTGCAGTCCCTGTACCACACAGCAGGGGCTAGATGGGCCCCATCCTGGTAGTTCCAGCAGAATCAAAGGGGCTGTGGACTCCAGCCATGCAAAGTCAGCAAGCGTGTGGCCAGCGTTTGGTCCTTGCTTGGATGACAGTGCCAAGTTCTATAGCATAGCAAGGGCTGCCAGGGCTCAGCAGATTCAGAAAGAGTGAAGATTCCTGAGCTGTAGCTATCACCTTCACCTCATGTTGCTCCTTGAGCTCTTTTAACATGTTTGAAATTTCCTGTTGAAATTCCATTTCAACAGTTTTATTATCAGTTCCTAGGTTTGAATTTGAAATAACTAGAAAGATTTTTGTTTTATTAGCTGGGAACTAATATTTCAGGTACTAAGACTTCTAGGTAAGGGGCTTATTTACGAGGTTGACTGTATTAAGTTATAAAAACAAAATAAACTTTTCACAAGTTTGGCAAATAGAGCTAGGTTTGGGTCTTTAAAATCATGCTTGTACAAAATTCCTTCCAGGAGTAGATTCTTTTTTACTCAGACCCAGTTTAAGGTAAACTTGTCCCATGGAGGCAGAGTTTTGCAGTTTGTTCATGAGGCATCTCCTATTTCTGCTCCCTTCCTCCCATTTGGTACCTGTCCTGCCTTCCACAGAGCCTGTTCAGTGCAAGACCTCTGTCCAGCTGACAGCTTGCACCCTCACAAAATAGTGAAAGACAAAACAATACCGTATTAGTCATTTATCTTCACAGTATGGCTAATATAGCAATGATTTCCAGAGCACGATTATTTCTACTAGATGTTAGCTTTTAAAGCATTTAATTAATCTCTAACTTAGAATTAAAATCTCTTCTCCATAAAAGCATTTTAGGCATCAGTAGACATTTTTCATGCCTTGCACACTCAGGTGGATACTGTGGCACTGTATCAGTAGAGCCAGCTTTGAGGTTAACCTCAATGAGCTAAGAGTAATGAAACTATTTTGGAGTGGATAGTCCACTGATGCCTCAGGGAAAACTAGAAAAGTACTCATGGTGCCCCTCTCTTAATCATTTATTCATTCATCTATTCCAAAGAAGTACTTATTGACCATATGCTAGCAACTGCTGAGGTAGGCATTGTGGACACAGCTGTGATTAAAACAAAACAAATAGCACAACATCTGACTCAAGAGCTGAGCTCCCCGGTTCCATGGAGCACTGAAAGTCTGTGCTTCAGTTTCCTCATCTTCAGTGTGGAGTAACTCATGGCACACAGTGCCATGAGTTGCTCCCATTTCTCCACACTCACATTGCCCAAACTACCAAGGGCAAAGCATTTTATGTCCCCTTATTTCCTGCCTTCCCTCATTGTAGAACTGCGAAGTAGGCCATGGTTGTCACATAATTCCTTCCTTCCTCTCCTGTGGAGGTTCCAGGTATTTCTTTGTATTTTTCAGATTCACAAATTTCTGAGCTTGCAGATGTGTTTCAGATTTTAAGTGTACTTAGTATTATATGCATTTCTATTTCATGATATTTTTCTAACCCAAAGATCATCATTGTTAAATCTCAGCCTCACTCTTATGCCTTCAGTATTATTTCTATCAGTGGTGATATTGTTTTTCACAAAGCTTAGCTGAATGATGTGTTTATTAATAAAGATATTATGTACAAAAATCAGTTTTCTGAAATAACAAGGGGATGCCTAACAATCAAGGAACCTTACTTTCAAAAAAAGAGTCATCTTTGACACACTTCAGTTTAAAACAAAGGGTAAAATAGGCATTATATCTGGGTTAAACTAAACTTTCTGCCAATTTAGCACATTCTTGGATTTAACAAAGGTTTGCCAAGCAGGGTTTGGGTGAATGTCAGTGGCAGTGATATAATGACTACTATATATGTACAAAGTTTCCCCAAATAGTCTTTAAAATAATAAGATTGAAAAAGAAATAAAGTCAAACTGCTGCTGAGAATATGTACATAACATTACTTGTTTCCTAAATTAAAATAGATGGCCCTTTTATAATACAGGCCAATATTATGGATTTTTACAGATATTTGATATCACTTTAACTTGCTAAAATAACGGTTTCCCTGTATTTGGATTTGTGTTTTCAGGATACTACAGCTATAGTGCACCTCAAAGCTGAGTCTGAGACAAAGGCTTGTGATCAGGCAGCTTCTGTGGGAAGTGAGCTTGGATGTGAATCTAGACAGGGAAGGCTGCTGAGGCAAGGGTGAGTCAGAATTGGCACTGCCATGGGTTTCTGAGGCTTGATGCTACCAAGATATTTGTCAGCATGTGGGATGCCGGGAGAGGCTTGTTCTTCCCTGCTTCCATTGGTTTAAGGTTGTCCCAGGGTGATACAGCTCCTGCTGCTCTACCTTGAGCATGTGTCAGGGCTGGGTAAAAACCCACACCAGTCACCAGGTGCTTGCTACAGAAGAGGCACTGTTCTCAGCTAGTGAGCAGAGTCTCTGAAGAACTGTCCTCCTGGCTGAGGCAGCACTCGCCAGGTGGAAGAGGCTGGGAGACCCTCAACTACATGTCCAACAAAGGCGAACAATTTTAGTTGAAAACAATTTTCATATCAAATAGGACAAAAATTATTCCTAAGGAAAGTGGTCTTATTTGAAGATTATGTTTCCTTGACTGGTAATATCTGTATTTCCACACTTGGTATAAAGACAACTTATCAGAGTTGGAGAGATCATTGAGTTACTTGATTAAATATAACAAATCTGATGTTTTAACACTAGGTGGGATGATTAATTCTGTATTCCTGAATCTAGCCTCATTTGGAACATACCCCTGGGACTTTTTGTTCTTGCATTTATAAATTATGAACTCAATGAATCTAATATTTTGCTGATAATGTGTATATGATACACCCAGGCTTATTTGTGTTAAATAGATACTCTTCTTGATAGCAATTGTTGTTGTTGTTGTTAGGTGCTATCGAGTCGTGTTCGACTCATAGTGACCCTTGTTGTTGTTGTTGTTAGGTGCCCTCGAGTCGAGTCCCACTCATAGCGACCCTATGTACAGCAGATCGAAACACTTGCCGATTCTCTGCCAGGCAAATAATCTTATTTATGTTTAAGCCCATTGTTGCAGACACTGTGTCAATCCATCTGGTGGAGGGTTTTCCTCTTTTCCGTTGACCTGCCACTCTTCCAAACATGATGTCCTTCTCCAGGAATTGTTCTCTCCTGACTACATGTCCGCAATATGTAAGATGCAGTCTGGCCATTTTTGCTTCCAAGGAGCACTCTGGTTGTACTTCTTCTAGGACAGATCTGTTGGTTCTTTTGGCAGTCCATGGTATATTCAATAGACATCTCCAGCACCACAATTCAAAAGCATCAATTCTTTTTCTGTCTCTCTTGTTCAATGTCAAGCTTTCACAACCATATGATGCCACTGAAAATACCATGGCATGAGTCAGACGCACCTTCGTCTTCAATGTGACATCTTTGCTTTTCAATACTCTAAAGATATCTTTTGCCACAGCTTTTCCTAGAGCAATGAGTCTTTGGATTTCTTGACTGCTGCTTCCACGGGTGTTGATTATAGAGCCAAGCAAAGTAAAATCTTGGACAACCTCAATCTTTTCTCCATTTAATGTGAAGTTGCATGCTGACCCAGTCATAAGGATTTTTGTTTTGTTGATGTTTAGTCGTAACCCATATTGAAGGCTATGATCCTTAGTGGGTTTTCAATGGCTGATTGTTTCCGGATTGCCTTGGGAGTGGATTGCCACATCCTTCTCCCATAGATAGCAATTAGGACAGGAAAAAGAAAGTCCTTTGTTGTGGTCTACATTTTCAGACAGTTGTTATTCTTCAGCTTAGTGACTACAGGGTCTTTGAGACATTATGAATGTAAAACTTTCACAAATTTAAACACAATTATAAAAATGAGATGCATAAAAGCCAAAGTGAAAAGATATGATAGGTGAAGACAATAGATATCTTTCAAAACAGAAGAGTAGATCCAAAGATAAGGATAAATAAGGAAACCCTTGCATTGATATATTAGGAAAGATATCCCATGTTATTTTTGACTTATGTGCTGTGCAAAGTCCTCAACAACTTCCCGTTGTTTTTAAGATCAAGTCCCCAAACAGTCATTCAAGAGTCTATCAGCCAGATCCCGGGCTACTTTTCCAAACCTGCTTCTCAGAATGTGCTTGCAGGAGCTCCCCACTCCACTACCTGATCTGAATGCTTTAGAAATATAAACTCACTGAGTCTCCATAAGGTGTCTGTAAAACATCCATGTTTCACAGATGAGGATATGGAAATACACACAGTTTAACTCCTTGCCCTTGCTCATCAGCTAGTAAGTAGTGGAGCCAAGATTTGAACCCAAATCTATCCCCTGAGTCTGGACTCTTCACTGTCACATCCCTAGATGCCTGAATGCCTTCCAGACTTGCCTTGGCATTACTCAACTCCACTGTGGTTTCCCCTCACATAGAATAGGTACTTCCTTCCTTTCTGTCTCTTTAAATCGCACTGGTCCTTAAAAGTTGAAACCATGTTCCACTGTCTTCCCAAAAGCCTCCATGGCTACCCCAGTCCCCAGTCATCTCCTCTTCTCTGTCTGTGTAGGTTACTACTAGAATTCATCTGGCACCTGGAACCTACCACCTCCACTGAAAATGATCTGTCCACATTTATCTCTAACCTAGACATATCTTCACTGAAGATAGGCCAGGATTCTGTTTTTCTTTACAAATGCATAGTTTTTATTTTGTGGTAGAGTAGCAAATCAGGAGAACAGTATTCTAGAACAAGACTCCAGAGGATGGAGCACAGCACATAAGTCACTTGGTCACCTCTTTGGGCCTCCTGTGTCACCTACTACCACCTACGCTTTGTGAATAGTTAGGGCTCAATATTCATTGATTTGAATTAAAGTTAAGAACTGTGCTGATTCTGGATGCCATAGCTTCATTTCCATTACTTATTAAAATAGAAATTTAGTATACAGCTCATATTCAAAATAAAGGCAGGTTGGCAATTTTAACACCAGATATGACAGGTAATTTTAAAAGTGCTAAGAATTACAGCTGCAACCTTAGCCCTGTAGCATCCGATCCTGTCAGATCTCAGAAGCTAAGCAGGGTCAGGTCTGGTTAGTACCTGAATGGTAGACCGCCTGAGAACAACAGGTTGCTGTAGGCTTGGGAGACTGACCCGGCAACCCACTCCCAAAAATCAATCTTCCATTGAAAACCCTATGAACAGCAGAGAAGCACTGACAATAGTTTTTCACCTGTTGTGTGCAGGGTTGCTATGAGCTGATACCGACTCGATGGTACCTAACAACAACAACAACAACAACAACAACAACAACAATAAGAATTACAGTATAGTACTGGAAATGTTTCTCTATTCTCTTTTTACATGTATAAGATTATATTTTCATTGCAACTTTGCAGGGGACACCATAATATTATTAATTATAAGTATATGGATGTAAATATGACTAAAAAGCCAGGCATGGTGGTGCATGCCTGTAATCCCAGTGACTTGGGGGCAGAGGCAGGAGGATCGCAAGTATGAGACCAGAGGCAGTTTGTGTAATTTAGCGAGACCCTGTCTCAAAAAGTAAAAAAAAAAATAGGCTGAAGGTGCAGCTCAGTGGTACAGCACTAGCAAAGCATGTAAGTGCGAGGCTCTGGGTTCAACCTCCAGTACCACAAATAAACAAACAAATAAATAAAAATAATAAAAAATAAATATGACAAAAGTGATCTCACAAACAAACTGCCAATGGTTTTGCAGAGGCAAAGGATGCTGAAATAAAGACAAGACATTGCTTATCCCTTTCCTTCTGGATTAGTTAGGTGCCGTCGAGTCGTGTCCACTCATAGTGACCCTCACAGGGTTTTCAATGGCTGATTGTTTGGGGATTGCCTCAGGAGTGGATTGCCACATCCTTCTCCCACTTTTACAGTGCTGGGAATCAAACTCGGAACCTCAGAGACTGCAGAGCAGTGCTCTACCAACTGAGCTAAATCCCAGTCCTCATTCTGGATACTCTGTTCAAAAGTCAAAATATTCTTAAGCTGCCCAAAACCTGGCAAGTTGGTGGATGCAATTTGCTTCTCTCTGCCCTTAACATCAGCACTTCAAGGGTAAAGGATGGCAGTTTTCTTGAGACAGTTGCAGTGGATTTAGATGACTGCTTTCCTCATGCTGAATTACTGGAAATTCCCTTCTCTATTCTGGCCAGAATCTTAGCCCCTTCCTGTCTTCATAAGGCTTAAATGTACTTATTGAGAATAATAGTGTAATTTGTAGCTACCAGTTCTTGCCTGCATGGGAGAAGTAGGGCACCCTGGAGCTCTGTACCACCCACCCCTGTACTGAAGATAGAACCCAGGGCCTTCTGCATGCTAGGCAAGTGCTCTACCACTGAACTATGCCGCCCAGCCCTCCTACCTTTTGCCACTGACTTGCGTTTCCTTTTTCCTTTCCTAGAGAGTTCCATAGGCAGAGGCCAGCTCAGGTTACCTTAGGCCCAATGAGTCCACAAAACCATTTGTAGGGGCCATAGTCAAAAATCATGTTGCTGAGAAATTGGTTGCCTGCAGCTTACCACTGTGGAGACCAATCCTGTCAGATCTTAGAAGCTAAGCAGGGTCAGGCCTGGTTACTACTTGGATGGGAGACTACCTGGGAACACCAGGTGCTGTAGACTTGGAGAAGGACCTGACAACCCACTCCCCCAAAACAATTAGCCATTGAAAACCCTATGAATAGCAGAGAGGCACTAATAATACTGTTTGATCTGTTGTATGTAGGGTCACTATGAGTCGGACACTGACTCCATGGCATCTAACAACAATAACGACAAATTGGTCTCCCAGTGGTAGTTTTTAGAACTCATATGTGATGAAAAATCCTTTCCTCAAAGGATGCTTGATTATGTCCTTTTTTCTTTTCCCTCTACAGTAGTCCCTCTTGAATCACATTACCTCTTACATAAAATGACTATCAGAATATCAGTCTTACTTCCCTAATTTCCCTAAATATTCTTTACAGTTGAACCCTCCAGAGAGTGGGGTTTTTTTTGTTGTTGTTTTGTTTTGTTTTGTTTTTTTTGGTCAAGATTGTTAGATGTTCAGAAAGAGTGCTGTCCAGCTTTTCTGACAAGAAAAAGCCACAGGGAAGACTTTCCACTTGTTACTATGTTTGGATGTGTATGGGGAGGGATTTATTTCATTGTTTTAATTTGTTATTTAAAATTATAATCTTACTCACTTTTACACGAAGAAAATTTCTTGGTAGTAAGAGGCACACCTTTTAAAATATGGAGACTAATCCTTTAATCCAGTGCTTCTCAAACTTTCATATGCATGTGAGTCACCTGAGTTCTTATTAAAATGCAGATTGCATCCAGCTTAAGCCTGAGAGTCTTCATTTCTAACAAGCTCCCAGGTGAGACTGATGTTGCTGGCTTTTGGATCTACACCCCTGAGTAGTAAGAGAAGTCAGCCAAAGGAAACAAACAAAACAAAACAAAAAACTACCACCAACACCAAAAACCTTTATCATTATGACAATATTCATGCTATTTTTCTTTTTTTCCAGACCATCTAGAGTGGGCTTTGCATAGATAATTATAGTCTGCCTTCCTAATGTTGGTGTGAAGATCCAATTGTATAAAGCTTTGCTTTTTAAAATATGCTTTGTGAAGCAGGAGCAGCAGCAACCCCAGAGTCTCACCTGGGAGCTTACTAGAAATACAAAATCTCAGAACCCTCCCCAGATCTACTGACTCACCTGCATTTTAATAAGATGCTTCTGTGATTCATGTGTACATTGAAGTTTGAGAAGTACTGATGTAATCCAAGTGGAGTAATTGGTATATGGTATTCTATTCTGTGTTAGTCAGCTGGTAGGTCACTATGCCAAAGCAATGGACCAAACCAAACTTATGGGAGGAAATATTTACTGGGGGCCCACAGTTAGAGGGTCAGTGCATAATGGCAGCTGGCCAGGTGTGGTGGTAGAAGGTGGTAGAGCCTGTGTGAGAGAACTTCACATCTACCCAATCAGGAAGCAGACACCAGAGAGAGCAACTGGATGCATGGCCTGGGGTAAAAACCTCCAAAGTCCTGTCTCTGCAGTGATCTACTTCCACAAAGATTAGGACACACATCCCAAAATTCATAGCCTCCACAAATAGCATCACCATGTGGGAATCAAGTGTTCAAACACATGACCTTTGGGAACATATTAGTTTTAAACCATAACATAGGCACTCAATAGATCATTACCCTTGAGTCCTTAAAACCATGACTTGTTCATGTTTTTCCTGCTTTCCTGTTTACATGGTTTGTAAGTAATACAACAAGGACTCTAACCTACATATTTGGGTTCCAAAGCATGTGCCCTTAATACTGCACACCATTTTCTGTGAAGTGACATGAATTTCTTGAATAGTGAAGACCTCGGTGCATAGGAGGTACTTAGGCATCTGACTTTTGAAAGTCTGGTGATGCTCCCTGGGCTGGGATTTAGCCCAGTTGGTAGACTGCCGCTCTACAGTCTCTGAGGTCCTGAGTTCAATTCCCAGCACCACAAAAATTGGAGAAGGATGTGGCAATCTACTCCTGAGGCAGTCCCGAAACAATCAGCCATTGAAAACCCTATGAGGGTTGCTATGAGTTGGACACGACTCTACAGCACCTAACAACAACAACAATGAGTGGTGCTCCCTGAGGTACTCCAGCAGGATTCCCAAGCTGATCCCTGTCTCCCTTTCCCCAATCAGAGTACTATCCCTTTCTTTTACCTCATTCTTATTATTTTGTTAAGTTTCAACTGAAGGCTAATTAGGTTGAATGTTAATCCTCCCCCCACCCAGAGGTATTTGTCTTCCCCATGTTTTCTGAATGTAATCCTTTCTGTCAAAGGAAATAATTCCTCTGGGAAAAATTCTAGACTCTGTGGGATGGACTTGGTGAAAGTGTATTTCAAGACAATGTTGGGAGGGGCAGAGACAGACAGACAGAGAGAGGCTGTGGAGCCCTCTCCTGCCTTTTCTGAATCACAGTTGACTAAACCTGTTTCATTCATAGGTAAGCCTAGCCTTGGGTGAGACTCCCAGAAATCTAGATGTTTGGAAGAATATTTCCACCAAAAACCCTTAGCAACAAAAATGCAAGTGGGAGAGCAGGGACTAGAAGGGGAAGTAGTGTGTCAAGACTGTGGTTTTGAAGTCTGACTAGCCATGTCCAGGGTAGGGAAGGAGCATGATGTTGGGGCCAGAAGTGTAGGTGAATAGTTATATTATGAGGACAGTTCATCCCACTGCAATTATGCCACTTTTTGATTTAAGTTGGCCCTTTATTTCTGACTTTAAGTTTCTACTGTGATAGATTTAATAATATATCTTTATCTTAATTGCTTTAGATCTAAACTTGAGGTGCTTTTCAATTTGCTCCTTTTCTCACCTCATGGACACTGATTTAGTTTTGTTTTGCATTTTTGCCAAAAGGAATCGAATGGGCTTGCTGATTCTCATTAGGTTTGTTTGACTTGGATGGCTTTATTTAAAATTGGGATTTTTATTTAAAAGTTTTGTCCCATGGTTTTGTCTCTTGGATTAGGACCACTCGTTAGGTAAAGAATCCACAAATATGGAGGAAAGCAAGTTAGATCTTCAATTGTTTCTCATTATTTTTGTGATTATTCTTATTTAATTTTTGATCTGTCTAGAGTTTCTAAATGTGTATTGATATTGGGTATAGTGTATGTTCTAGAGGAAAATAACACTTTTGCAGGCATATTTTGGCTTGGAAAATTACTTCTTTAGGAATAAAATATAGAGATAGAGAAAGCCTATCATTGGTAAATGTGAGAGACCCAGGCAAATCTGGTAGATGAAATCAAGCTATTCTGATTCCAGTGATATTTCAGGCATAAGAACTTACTAGGTCACCATAATGAAAAAATGGAGAGAGACATTTCTTATTTAGAGTATATCCTAATTCTGAATGAAATAAGTCAGAGGTTGACCTTTCTTCCCTGATATTTCTTTATCAAGCATCTATTCACACCTGTTCTAAATACATAGAGTGTTTCACCTTTAATATAAGTCATTTTAAGACAATATAAGTTCGGAAATCTGTGGGAATTATTTTAATGGCATAACACATTATTAAATAAAGGTGAAAAGTAGTGGTTTATCACTTAGTACCAATATTATAATATATATATATATACATATATATGTATATATATGTATATATCATATATGTGTGTGTATTATTTGTGGTGAGGTGCATATTAGTCTATAAGCTCAGATGGGAAAGAAATGTGACTTTATATTCTATAACTCAATTTTTTGATTGAGATTTCAATCTGCTGGGAGTGAGCAGAAAGGTTTTATATTTGCTCCCTTTTAGGATTTCACCCCTATGTGGCCATGTAGATGTTGCTCTACAATCCAAAATTGTGCCTAGTACCAAGGTGTTGAGGTAGGGGTGGGAGAGTGATCACTGACCCACATATTGCCATCAAGGTGCTCAAAATCCTAGTGCCCATGGCCTCTTCCCACTTTCTGCTGCCTGATGTCATTTTTAGAGCATGGAAATATTCCCCAGGTCTCTGAGATTCTTTCTTCCTTGGTACGTGAGACAGCTGACCTGTCTGGGATCTGGTCATCTGACTATCTCTTTTGTTTCTTATTGTTTTCTTTATTCCTCTTTCTAATATTGAGGAATTCTCTTTTAGTCTTAGAGAAATCCATTTATTTTATATGAATGCCTGCTCAATCATCTCCTCATAGGATTCTGGCAAGTAAAGCTAGGATTTCTGCTGAAGAGCCCATTCCTGCCCTCCTCAGAGGTCTGAACATGGACTTGAGTGAGGAGGAGGATCTTGGGAAAGAGATACTAACTGTGGCCTCAACAGTGGGGTAATGCCTGAAGTATCATCTCCACATATTGTAGAATTGAGTCATGCATATTTTATAGTGCAAGAACTATTCCAGAACACTGAACTGATGGCCTTTCCTTCAGGTTGCAGTCTGTAAGCAACGTGAAACCAAGGGTTCATTCACTCTGACATGTATCAAACAGGCTCTTTAAGAGAAGAGACACAAATTGTAAGCTGTGCAGTGAAATTACCTTTCTATTACAAATTTCTAAGGACAATTAATTTCAGGTAGCCGGCAAATATACTATGAAAAGAAGTGGATTGTGAAGTAGGTATGTGAAGCCAAGCTTTTTCCCCCTCTAAATAAGGCACTTCAAAACTTACTTTTAAAGTATGTTCCTTGATTAATGTGAATTAAATCTGCAGCATGGCAAATATTTTTCAAAACAAAGAGTTTTCATTGAGGGAAATCAAATCAGAAATAAATGTGTGCAAAATCCTTTTGTTACTATAATAATAGTATAATTATTTAATAGTTCAAGCATCCAAATCTTTTAATGGCTTTTTTAAAATATAAAAAGAGCGAAAAAATCAGTTATGCCTGTTCACTCCTTCACTGAGTGTTTATTTGAAAAACTTGTTGTTAAGTTAATGTTCTCTTGAAAAATAATAACAGCTTTGTCTGGAATGGAAGGAAGAATTGAATTCTTAGTGGTAAGAATTGAATCCTTACTTTTCTTCTGATATTTCTATAGTACTTTTTGGGAAAATGTTTTCCCAGTGATAAAGTTAATCCTTTTTCCTTTCAGCATTCTGATAATGGTTTATAAAGTTACATTGCACTTCAAATTTTTAGGACTTCTTCAAATCAGGTGCCCAAATTTTCATCAGATTTCATTTTTCACTCTTAGGTTAACCACTTTCCAGGGCCATCTCACCTCACTTCAGGGTGTCCATGGTACAACAGTGCTTCTTAAATTATCTGTGAAGAAAGATCAAGTTTCTAAGTTCATACTATCAATTCTTGTAGTAATCTCTCTACCAACTGGAAATAAGCAACTAGCAGATTGACACTGACCTGACACAAAGGCTACATTTGCAGTGTTCGGGGGTCCATTCTAGTGTCCACTGTTTCTCATGTCATCCTGGATACCTTCCTAAAATACTGCTTTCTAAAATAAAATCAGTCTCCACTCATCTTGCAAGGGTCTAAGACCTTCAAAAATTGGATGGTACTCTGCCCATGTTCTATGCACACACTTTAGCCTTCTCTGTGCCTTTTCATTTCTCAAAAAGTAATTCCTCGCCACTTGGCTAGAAAGAAACCTCTGTACATTGCACCTGGCTGCAGTGATTTCTAGATTTTACTATTGCCTATAACATAGTGAACTACAATGCTGCTCTCAAATTATGTTATTTTTAAAAATGGACTGCTTTTTTTGAATTAATGAGTAACTAATAAATTTTGTGGGCAAGAAACATGGAATGGTCCCAGTCAAGAGAAGAGGGGACAGAGAGCTGGCAACCATATCTTCAGGGGCTGGTGTGGTAGTGGTATAAGGAATTCTTAGCCTTGGGTCTTAAAGGGTTGCCTAAGTGATAGTCTGGGGGAGGTTTCCATAATCTGAAGAGGGATGTGCATGTGTGTGCATATGTCTGTGTGTGTGTGTGTGTGTGTGTGTGTGTGCGTGCATGTGTGCACATGTGCACCTGCACAAGGGAGGGTACTTATACAGAGGAGGGTACCTATAGGAGGAAGGACTTCAACTTGTGCACCATCATGTTTAATTGAACTTTGAATTAAGGTAATTATAGATTCATGTCTAGTTGTAAGCAATAATATAGAAAGATGCATATACTCTTTTTGCAGTTGCCTGCACTGGTAACATCTTGTAGAACTATAGTCTAGTAGGACAATCAGGCTGTTGATATGGATTCAATCCATCATTCTTTATTCAGATTTACTCGGTTTTAGGTGTGTTCATTTTGGTAGTATGTGTTTGGTTTAATTCAAGTTCATCAGATGCATAGAATCCTGTAGCCATGATGACAGTCAAAACACAAAACAATTCTCTCACCACGAAGACCTGCCCTATTGTCCTTTCATAACTGCATTTATTCCATTCCTTCAGTCCAGCCCTGCTTTTAACTCCTGGAACAGCTAACCTGTCCTCCATTTTTCAAAATTTCCACATCTATAATGTTACATAAGTGGAAGCATAGAGTACATGATCATTTGGAACTGACTCTTTTTTCTCGGCTTAATTCTCTGGAGATTTATCCAGGAGTTGTTGCAGGTTGTAGGTCTCTTTTTATTGATCACTAGGATGATATGGATGTATTGGAGTTTGCTCAACCATTCACTGATTGAAATACATATAGGCTGGTTCCAGTATGGGGTTATTATAAGTAAAGCTGTTATGAATATTTTTGCATAGGTTTTTATGTGAGCACACATTTTTCTCTGGGATAAATACCCAAGAGTGAAATTGCTCAGTCATATGATAGTTCTATGTTCTACTTAATATTTTAAACTCATTATTTAAAATTGTCTTCCTATTCTACATTTCTGCATTATGATACAGAGTCCAATTACCGGAGCAGTAATGGCCTAGATATTAATTTCTGAATAAAACCTTCTTATTTTTCTAATTTTTGCCCCCTTCAAAATGACCCTAAAACATATATCTCATTTTATACTTTTAGAAATTATTTAATCTCAGTTGCATTTTATAGAAAACTGAGATGCAGAGCAGTTAAGTGATTTGGGTTATATAGAGAATTAATGACCTGGTCTAAAGAAAATCCCAAGACTCAAAAAGTAGAATTTTTAAAACCATGTGTGGTGACATATTAATTGGTAATGAAATCAATTAAGTCATTCACAACCAGAATGTTTTTTACAAGGAATACTAAGCTAGAATAAAAAATATAATAGCACCTTTTATATAGTAAGAGTACTACTGTGCAGTTTTTGTTGCATTTATGTATGTATTTAGGATAATGCTTAAAAGTACTAGAAAAATGTACCCTTACAGCTTAATTCTTTCCATTAACATTCCCATATATTTATCTTGTAATTCTATTGTGCCTAATAAGGACTCACAATACTGTAACTAGAATAAAGCCTTAATTAATAAATTATTTGTTAATTTGTTAATATTGGTATAAGGATGAGTTAGAAAGAGATCATCTTTTATCTGACAGGAGTCTGTCAAAATGTTATTTGTCACTTTATGGAACTTTACTTTCTTTGCTACTCCAGACATATGTCACACACAATCTTTTCCAGATCATAGAAAAAAGGGATTATTACCTGTTATGGCTTCAATGTGAAGTATCTCCAGAAAGACTCATGTGTTGAAGGCTTGAGTCCCAGATGGTGGCACTACTGAGAGGTGATTGGACCATAAGTGCACCAACCTCATCATGGACTAATCCATTTGAGGAGTTCGTAGCTGAGTGGACTGTTAGGAGGTGTGACCTGGTTGGAGGAAGTGGGTCATTGGGGATGGGTCTTTGAAGGTATAGCTTGTTCCTGGACTCTTTCTCTCTTGCTGTCTCTATTTAGTGGCTGCCATGGGATGAGCAGCTTTCCCCCACCGTGCTTTTCCATTGTGATGTTTCTGCCTTAGCACAGATATAAAAGCAATGGAGCCAACCATCCGTGACTGAAACCTTTGAAATTGTGAGCTAAAATAAATCTTCCCTCCTTTAAATTGATTTTCTCAGGTATTTTTGTCACAGAGATGAAAAGGAAACAACATACTATCCAGCTCATTTGATAAAATTAGTGTAATGTTGATAACAAAACATTACAAGGACAACACAAGAAGTTGGAAGTTAGAGGACTTCTCCAAAATCACACATTTGGAATCTGCTACAACCAAGACCCAACTTCAAACTTCCTGATGTTGAATAATATGGTTTCCCTAAAATCATACCCTGACTCTCTGTGGAGTGTTCTCAAAGCATCCGTCTGGTGGTTAGGTTGATTTTGATATAAACAGACCATATATGCCATGAATTTCACATAGGGGTTGTTTAACTTGTGACCAAGACTAGGGAAAACTGAGCAACTGTCTGCCAATACTGGATGGACTTTCAGGTAAGAAAAGAGGAAGATTGTTTCTGTGTTATCCCACAAGGCAGGATTAGGATCAAAGTTTGACAGAAGGAGGGAAATTAGTTCACCACAAAGAAGACATTTCCAAAAAAGCTGCATAGGGATGACAGAACTCCCTATTATAGCCTTGAATTTACCAAATGAAGTATTATTTAACCCATCAGAAAACCATGTATTCTGGCTGCTACAATTTTTTTTTATTGGACCCAACATTCTTTCAGGTCTTTTCCAAATCCAAGTTCCTAGGAATCTACTATTAAATGACCTTTTCCCTATTAGTCATTTATCTCTGCACATTCTGCCCACACACCACATTTCCTTACCATCTGTTTTTTTTTAAAGTCTTTCTAGTTGGAACTTTTACTACCATGATTTTATTTTAAGTAGACGTAATTTATTGAACATTGAGCTTAAAGAATATGCATTTTATCTCATAGTATTTTGAGATGGATTATAAACCAGTGAATTCATATTATGGAATGGAATAGAATGGGATTAAAATGTAAAATTCAGTGTTAGTGTGAAATAGAGACCCGCTTGGTCATAATCCTCAAGAAGCAAGTAAGGGGAGGTATTACTTAACTGGAAATTGAAGCAGAGAGAGAAAAAGTGATTTGGTCATAGTCATGAAAATAATAATACAGCTAATATGTAGTTATACATTTAATTACTCTTGTACTTATTAATACCATTTGGAGACTCCTTGAATAAACATTAAACTTTCCACAGAATAATATGCATGAAGAGAATCTGATCCATATGTGAGTTATTTATTTGTTATGTGATAAAACACATTATTAATGACTTTATAATCCTAGCACTTTGGGAAGCTGAGGCAGGAGGACCAATAAAAGTTCAAAGCCAGCCTGGCCTAAACAATAAGAACCTGTCTCAAAAATAAAAAATGTTGTTGAAATGTTAAAAAGAATTAGAAGATGTTTCTTCTATAGTCTTTTTTTTCTTTTTAGAAAGGCATTACCATTCTGCAAGGAAAACATTCTAAACCATAAGATTTTACTATAAACCTCTCCATATAAGACATTGAAGTGTGTGTCAAGTGTTGTCAGGAAAAATGGGAGTTTAACTAAGACATGGATGTAATTCATCCTTACCTTTTCATGTTGTAGTATCAGCTAGTCAACAGCATTTATATTTTTGTGTTTTGACTTGATTTCCATTTTATCCTGTTGCATTTGAGACTAATTTCTTGTCTTCTGCATCAGAGGAGAGTGCAAATTGGCTCCAACGTATGACAGGTGCTATTCATAACATTTCTGGGATTACCCATAACAATAAGGCATATGATTGGGTTCTGATTTAGAAAAATTCTAGAGATTTGATTTGAAAAGATATAGCAGAGGGATGAGGAAGTTGGGGTTGTAAAAATGAGAGTGATTATTGTACATGAAGGAAAAAATCTAATACAGAGGGTTGACCAAGTTATGGTGAGAACTGTGTGTTTCTCCCTAGGATTTCCCATCTCTGTTCTTTGATGAATGACGCTTATATACTTAGTCTACAAGTAAAGAAGAATGTGCTATGTAGGATGGGCCAGTCTGAACATCAGAGTTTGTTGCTGCTGTTGGAGCTTGTCTTCCTAGTAAACTAACTCTGTGGCTCATGACACTGTAGGTCTGGACCTCTGGAATATTCCTTTTAATCCCACAGAACATGCTGAGGAATTTTCAGAAATTGTTGTTTTGGGGTATCAGACAGTGAGAGATGTTAGAAATTCCACATGTACCATTGTGGCAACTCCAAGAAGCAACTTAGATTGCAATTGACATAATTTATCAAAAGCTAAGTGTAAAAGATCAATGCTGCAGATGCCTATTGCTTTAAGGTTGTAGCGAGTATTTACATAAGAACTGTAGAGAGCCAGCTCTATGAATGTGTATTGAGAGGTAAAGCAGCCATTTTTACATTTTCTGAGAATTTAGAGAGGAATTTTGTGATAAAAGAGGGAGCAAAAATAGATGCTAAAAGTTCCATTTAATTTTTAAATGTTTCTGATTTTTTTTTTCAATACTGGGGGTTGAGCCCAGGGACTTGTGCTTGCATGCTTTGCAAGTGCTGTGCCACTGCGCTGCACCTGCCCCCTTTTTTTTTTTCTTTTTTGAGACAGGGTCTCATTAAATTACCCAGACTGCCATGGGCACTGCACCAGCCCATTTTTTTTTTCTTTTTTGAGACAGGGTCTCACTAAATTACCCAGACTGCCTCTGGTCTGAAACTTGTGATGCTCCTGCCTTCTGACTCCCCAGCCGCTGGGATCATAGGCTGTGCCACCATGCCCAGCTACATTTCTGACAGTTTTATAAGCTCTTTATTTTATTTTTTTATTTACTTATTTTAATTAAATTTTCATTTTTTATAATTGTAGATTCACCTGCAGTTTTAAGAAACAATACAAGATGTTATGTAATAGTGACAACTTGCAGAACTATAGAACAATATTGCACCCAGGATATTGACACTAATATGGTGAAGATATACAATATTTTCATCATCACAAGGATCCCCCATGTTACCATTTTATAGCTATATTCACTTCCGTCTCACCTCATTTTCCTTCTTGGCCCCTGTTGCTGTGTGCTATTGAGTTGGGTCTGACTCATAGTGACCTTCACAGGGTTTTCCATGGCTGATTGTTTTGCGATTGCTTTGGGAGTGGATTGCCACCTTTCTCCCATTTGTGTGGTACAGGGGGTCTAACCTGGGTCCTCAGAGAGTGTGGAGCAGCACTCTACCAACTGAGCTAAGCCCCAGCCATTTCTTGGCCCATAGGAACCACTAATTTTGTCATTTTTGTAAATGTTACAGAAATGAAATTATATATTATATCACACATTGGATCAGCTTTTTCACTCCATAATTTCTGGAGTTTCATCTGAGGTTGTAGCACACATCAAAAGTTCTTTTTCATTGCTGGTTAGTATTCCATGATACAGATCTACCACAGCTTCTTTAATCATTCTCTTTTTGGAGGACATCTGGACTGATTCCAGGGTTGGTTCTTATAAATAAATATGCTAATAATACATGTGTACAGGATTTTATAGGAATATGTTTGTGTCTTGTTTTCTTTTTTTTTCTTTCTTATTTTTGTTGGAGAGGTCAGTTTTGCTACAAGTTTGTAAATTTTACTGATTTTTTCCCTAAGGAACCACATCTTTGACTCATTTGCCTTCTCTTTTGCTCCTCTGTTTTTAACTTCAGTAGTTTTTGCTCTTTATTGCCTCCTTCATTCTGCTCACGTTAGGTTGGTTTTGTGTTTTTGTAATTTTTTGAGGTGGATGCTTAGATTATTGATTTGAGATTTTTCTTTTTTCCAATTTATGGATTTAGACTTATAATTCTCCCTTTTTATACAACTTTAGCCATGTCCCATAAATTTTGATATGTTGTATTTTCAATTTTTTCAACTAAATGCATATTTTAAAACATTTCCCTTGAGACTTCCCCTTTGACCTTAGATTATTTAAAAATGTGTCACCTGGCTTATAAATGTTTTGAGATTTGCTGATTATCTTTTTGTTATTGAATTCTAGTTTTTCTTCTGTTGTGGTTTGTGAACACCTTCTGCAAGATTTTAATTATTTAAAAATTTTGAGTTATTTTTATGGCCAAGTATGGTTTCTTTTAATAAATATCCCTATGGACACTTGAAATTAACATGTATTCTTCTGGGTGGAATGTTCTATAATGTCAATAAGAGAGCTAGGGGTATATTCCAGTGGTAGAACATGTACTTACCATGTGCAAGGACCTGCATTTAATCCTCAGCATCAAACAACAACAACAACAAAAATAGATTGTACTTGAGAATGGCGTGGTTGAGTTCTTCTGTCTCCTTGCAGATTGTCTATCTACTCATCCTAATAATTTTTGAGAGGAGTATTGAAGTTTCCTACTTGAATTGTGGGTTATCTATTTCTCTTTTAGTTCTATCAGTTTTTGTTTCATTTTAAAAAATATTTTGTGGGTTGCATATACCTTGAAGATTTTTATGAATTTTTTTGAGGATTGGACTATTTTATCATATAATATTCCCCTCTGTCTCTGGTTGTTTTCTTTACTGTACTTTATAGTATACTATACAAGACCAGGTGCTGACTGTGGATCAGACCATCAACTTCTCATATGAAAGTTCAAACTGAAGCTGAAGAAAATTAGAACAAGTATATGAGAGCCACGGTATGACCTTGAGTATATCCCACCTGAGTTCAGAGACCACCTCAAAACAGGTTTAATGCATTAGACACAAATGATAGGAGACCAGAAGAGTTGTGGCATGATATAAAAGATATCATTCAAGAAGGAAGCAAAAAGTTCTTAAAAAGACAAGAAAAAAAGAAAAGACCAAATTACATGTCCAAAGAGACACTGGACCTTGCCCTTGAACGTCGAGCAGCTAAAGCAAAAGGAAGACATGATGAAGTTAACGAACTAAACAGAAGATTTCAGAAGGCAGCTCAAGAAGACAAAAACAAATATTGTAATCACATGTGCAAGGAGCTGGAGGCAGAAAACCAAAAGGGAAGAACACACTCTGTGTTTCTCAAGCTTAAGGAAATGAAGAAAAAATTCAAGCCTCGAGTGGCAGTAGTGAAAGATTCTATAGGGAAAATAATAAATGATGCAGGAAGCATCAAAAGAAGATGGGAAGAATACACAGAGTCATTATACAAGAAAGAATTGGTAGATGACCAACCATTCCCAGAGGTTGCATATGAAGAGGAACCAATGGTGTTGAAGGACGAAGTGGAAGCTGCCTTGAAAGAACTGGCAAATCACAAGGCTCCAGGAATTGATGGGATACCAATAGAGATGTTTCAACAAACAGATGCAGCACTGGAGGTGTTAACATGTTTATGCCAACAGATTTGGAAAACAGCTACTTGGCCAACTGAGTGGAAGAGATCCATATTTGTGCCTATTCCCAAAAAAGGGGATCCAACTGAATGTGCAAACTATCAGACAATATCATTAATATCGCACACCAGCAAAATTCTACTAAAGATCATTCAGAAGCGACTGCAGCAGTATACAGACAGGGAATTACCGGGAAATCAAGCGGGATTCAGAAGAGGGTGGGGAAGTAGGGACATCATTGCTGATGTCAGGTGGATATTAGCTGAAAGTACAGAATATCAGAAAGATGTCTATCTATGGTTTATTGACTATGCAAAAGCATTTGATTGTGTGGATCATAACAAATTATGGATAACACTTCGGAAAATGGGAATACCAGAACACCTAATTGTGCTCATGAGAAATCTGTACATGAACCAGGAGGCAGTTGTTTGAATAGAACAAGGAAACACCGAGTGGTTTAGAGTTGAGAAAGGTGTGCGTCAGGGCTGTATACTTTCACCCTATCTCTTCAATTTATACGCTGAGCAAATAATCTGAGAAGCTGGAATTTATGAGGAAGAAGATGGCATCAAGATTGGAGGAAGATTCATTAACAACCTGCATTATGCAGATGGCACCACTCTGCATGCTGAAAGCGAAGAGGATTTAAACATTTACTGATGAAGATCAAAGATCATAGCCTTCAATATGGGTTACGACTAAACATCAACAAAACAAAAATCCTTACGCCTGGGTCAGCACGCAACTTCACAATAAATGGAGAAAAGATTGAGGTTGTCCAGGATTTTGCTTTGCTTGGCTCTATAATCAATACCCATGGAAGCAGCAGTCAAAAATCAAAAGATGCATTGCTCTAGGAAAAGCTGTGGCAAAAGATCTCTGTAGATAATGAAAAGCAAAGATGTCAGTTTGAAGACAAAGGTGCGTCTGACTCATGCCATGGTATTTTCAGTGGCATCATATGGTTGTGAAAGGTGGACATTGAACAAGAGAGAGAGAAAAAGAATTGATGCTTTTGAATTGTGGTGCTGGAGATGTCTATTGAAAATACCATGGACAGCCAAAAGAACCAACAAATCTGCCCTAGAAGAAGTACAACCAGAGTGCTCCTTGGAAGCAAGAATGGCCAAACTGTGTCTTACATATTTTGGACATGTATTCAGGAGAGAACAATCCTTGGAGAAGGACATCATGTTTGGAAGAGTGGTAGGTCAACGCAAAAGAGGAAAACCCTCCACCAGATGGATTGACACAATGCAACAATGGGCTTAAACATAAATAAGATCGTTTGCCTGGCACAGATTCGGCAAGTGTTTCCATCTGCTGTACATAGGGTCTCTATGAGTTGGACTCAACTCGACGGCACCTAACAACAACAACAACACAGTACTTAATAGTATAATATAGTCAATTCTTGCTTTCTTCAATTAATTGAAGATTGATAAATCAATCTTCCTTCCTTCCTTCCTTCTTTCCTTCCTTCCTTTCTTTGCTTTCAACATGCTTGGATTATTATGTTTGAAGTGAGAGTTTCTTGCACATATTTGGGCTGAGTCTAAAAAATTCATTCTGGAAATCTCTGTATTTTAATTCGTATATTTAGACCATTTACATTTGGCGTAATTATTTATATATTACGGGTTTTCATTTTATTTTTGTTTCCTTTGATTTTTCCTTGTCTTTCTCACTTTCCTGTGGATTATTTGATCATTACTTAGAATTCTGTTTTGATGTGTCTGTAGTATTTTTGAGTGAAATAAACCTTTTTAGGGATTGCTGTAAATATTACATTTTATTTGCAGAATTTCTACAATCTACTAATATTCTTTTACTAGTAAAAGTGAAATATTGAAATCTTACTTTCTTCTGTGTTTCTTTATCCTTTTCTATTCATGATGCAATCACCTTAAATGTTTTCTGTACATATATTTAGAGACATGCCAAATAGTGTTACATTTTTCACTTCAACTGGCAAACAGAACTTAAAAAATGTAAGAGGAGAAAGACTAATTTTGGTATTTATGCATATTTTTACTTACTTTGTTCTTTATTTCTTTTTCTCTTTCTATACATCAAGTTTGCTTCTTTTATGATTTTCTCTCTATTTTGAAAATTTCCATCAGCCTTTCTTTTGAGGGGGGAATTGAATGCAAAGCCTAACACATGATAAATACATGCTGATGGCAAGTCTTAGTTTTCCTTTTATTTCCTTCATTTGAGAATGTATTGATTTCTTTTCAATAACCTGTTGCTAGTTGTAGGATTTAGGATTGACAATTTATTTTTAAAAAATATTTTGTCATTTTCTTTTGGCCTTCATGATTTCTGATGAGAATGTGCTATCATTCTAATAAGTAAGGTGTGATTTTTCTCTGACTGCTTTTAATTTTTTTCTTTGTTTTTGCTTTTAAAAGATCAATTATACTATATCTTAATATAGATTTCTTTTGATTTACCTTAACGAATCTGTAGATTTATGTTTGTTGTGAGGTTTTCAGCCATTTATTTCTTGGTATACTTTTACAGCCTCACCATCTGTCTCCTGTCAGTCTAGGACTCTGAAGGCATGAATGTTAGGTATTTTGTTGTTGTTGTTGTTATTGTTATTCTACAGGTTCCTGAGGCTCATTTAATTTTATTTTTCATTCCACTTTTTCTCTGTTGTTCAGATTGTTGTATTTTTTAGTTCACTGAATCTTTCCTTTGTTCTCCTCATTCTGCTGTTTGGCATATCCACTGAGTTTTTGATTTTGGTGGTCATAGCTTTCAGTTTAAGAAAAAATTCCCAGTCACTTCTTCTGCATAACTATATGTCTTTACTAGGCTTTTTCTTTGCGAAGGCATTCTTTTTTCTTCATTTGTTCAAATATGTTTGTGTTTGCTCCTTAACAACATTTTTATGACTGAAATGAATTGACGCTGCATTGAAATACCATTGAAATGAAGGAAAATTAAGACTCGTCACCAGCATAACTGCCCTGAAAGAATGGCTAATAGAAATTTTCTAAATCTAAATAACCACTTTAAAATCTTTGTCAGATAATCCTAATATCTCTATCATCTCAGTGTAGGCATCCTTCAATTGTTTCTTCATTGTTATAAGAGTATTTTTTAGTTGAAACCCAGACATTTTAGTATTGTAAAACTTTATTTCATGTGTAAACCTTCTATATTAACTGAATTTCTCTAATATCACTTTGTCAGTGAAAGGGAAGGATGCTACCTTGTTAAAGACAGGAGGAGATACAAGTCCAGGTTCTCAGCTCAGATTCCTTGACCACAAGAGTAGGGCTTCTCATCTTGACTCCAATGACACCATATGGCAGTGGCCTCATCACCACTGGGCGATGGTAAAATCTTGACTCTCCCCTGGGCACCTTTCAACACCATCTCAGTGGAAAATCAGAGTGGTTTCTTGTACCTCTTAAATGTGGATAGAAGTCTATAATCCATATGTGATTTTCACTGATAATGTGGGTAGGGCAATTATTACTGGTCAGAGGGGATGAATACTTGATTTCCTACTTAACCTTTTCTGACATTGTCCCAGAGGGGTATTTTGGTGTCTCATAACAGAATTGGGCAGGTAGATGTCTACTCTCCCCACTTGCCCTTTGCGAATGTAGGTGGGAGTTGCACCAGATTGTTTTCCTGTCCTATTTCATGGGTACAGAATTGTTGTTGTTGTTCTTGTTATTGTTGTTGTTGCTGCTGCTGCTGCTACTACTACTACTACTACTACTACTACAACTGTATGGTGACGTTGAACACAGGGCCTCATGCAAATGCTCTACCAATGAGCTGCACCACCAGAGCCCCTCTTTTTTTTTTAAGATTTCTGTTTAAAAGATTTCTCTTTATTTTGAGACAGAGTCTTGCTAAGTTGTACATGCTGCCTCTGGCCTCCAGTTTTTGATTCTTTTGCTTCAACCTCCCAAGTCACTGGGATTACAGGTATGTGCCTTAGTGCCCAGCCTAAATTATTGCTATTTAAAAGTTTTGTTTCTCAGCAGAATGCTCTTTTACTGGTCATTTGGCTATGGAGAGCAGGATTTGTTGGAACTCAACCCCTACACCTACTGTTGTTTTCAGTTGCTGAGTTCCTTAGTTCCAAGTCTGGAATATATGAGGCAAAAAGTACCCAGGGGTTTGCCACTGTTTGTTTCTTGTGTACTGAGTTCCTGACCAGACTGCCTTCTTTCCCTACCTTTTGTACACAACTTATATTTGCTTTATATAGTAGTCAGGATTTTTAGATATAGTTAGTGGAAAGAATAGGAAAAAGTATGTTGACTCCATCTTCCTGGAATTATACATCCATTCTTGTTTGTTTTCTAAAAAACGTTACTTGCACAAGTATTATATAATTTTTAATCTTATGATTATTATAATTAAAATTCCTAGAGGCCTAAATCTCTTTTTTTGCTTTGCTGACTTTTTCTGATTCTCATTTATTTCCTTGTGTTTGGTGATCTTGATGTAAGAAAAAATTGGTCTTTATAATCCAGTTCTGACTCTATGGCTTAGATTAAGGATGTTTTTATCCTTAGAGAATTTCCTTTTGTTTCTGTTAGATGCCAGGATATGCTACCTGGGATCATTTTAGCATCTTCTTCAGGTCTGTAATTTAATTCCATTTAATTCCGTCTCTGGCTGAGCTTGTCTTCATTGTGTCTGCCTCATGGCTCAGCCTCCTGATTGTAGTACTGAAATGGATGTGTTTCTTTAAGGCATCCCTGCCTGACTTCCCTATGCATGTAAATGTGTGTGTGTCTGTGTGTCTGTGTGTCTGTGTGTATGTGCGTGAATGTGTACACATGCATACACTCAATGTTCATATTTTAGCGCCTGTGTTCTTTTTGGAAGTTGAGGACAACTCCCTTGAAATGTTTTCTTACTTTCTATGAGCCTAAGCATTGAATAAAATTACATTCTAATTCTTTTGTAGAAGTAGAGTCGAACTGCCAGAAGCTGAAACTATGTTTTTCCCCTACTCAAACATAAAAATGTCATCCAAATGAGTTCTCAAAAATCCATTGTGAACATTTCATATTAGAGCTGCCTTTCCTAAACTGTATTGTGGAAATCTAATGTGATGTGACACAGATGGTAATAGGTTTTCCTCAAAATGTTTCATTGTAAAAACTTTGAGCAAATCATACTATATCAGTGGTTTTTCAGAATACATACTGTGTATAATCATGTTAAAATTTGTGAGAACTTATGCAGTAAATAAATCTTTTACATTGTGATTAACCTTGCTGTTATGGTTTGAATCTAAAATACCCCCCAAATGTCATGTGATTGAACACTAGGTACCCATATAGTGGCACTGTTTGGGAGGCTTTGGAGCTTAGGGAGGTGGGACGCAGTTGGCAGAAGAGCATCACTTGGAGCAGGCCTTGGAGGTTTTTCACAGACTCTCAGTTCCAGTCTCTCTGCTCCTGTCTGCCACAATGTGAGGGTCTTTGCCACAGGCCCTGTTCCCAGCTGCTCTGCCATGGCTCCCTGCCACTATGGACTGAGGTCCTATAAATCATGAGTTGAAATAAATCTCCCCCTACCAA
The DNA here is from genome assembly GCA_007922755.1 of Pedetes capensis. Lineage (NCBI taxonomy): Eukaryota > Metazoa > Chordata > Mammalia > Rodentia > Pedetidae > Pedetes > Pedetes capensis. The sequence goes on from VMDO01013411.1 coordinate 55,408, forward strand.
GTTGTGTCTGTCAGGTATTTTGTCACAATGATGAGAAAAGTAACTAATTTCCCAAACCTATTTGAATATGGAACACCATCTTTCATTATTCATTTATTTCATTCATTTCACAGGATACTAGAGTTCTAAGGAATAGTCAGTGCTACAAAGCAGTGAATTTGGAGATAGGAGACTTAGGTTCTAGTACTGGCTTTACCACACTTTGGAACATTAGACTAGTGGATAACATGTTTGAGCTTGTTTCTTCCTTTATAAAGAGATTGAAGGACTTCTTGGGCATTTTATACCTCTGTCATTCTTTTCTCTCAATTAGTAGTCATTAATGCCTTCTTTTGTGAAGAAATGGAATACCAGAACACTTAATTGTACTCATGAGGAATCTGTACATATACCAGGAAGCAGTTGTTCAAACCGAACAAGGAAACACTGCCTGGTTTAAAGTCAGGAAAAGTGTGTGTCAAAGTTGTATCCTTTTACTACACCTCTTCAGTCTCTACACTAAGCAAATAATCTGAGAAGCTGAACTTTATGAAGAAGAAGATGGCATCAGGATTGGAAGAAGACTCATTAACAATCTACATTATGCAGATGACAATTCTTGCTGAAAGTGAAGAGGATTTGAAACATTTACTGATGAAGATTAAAGAACACAGCTTTCAGTAGGGATTCCACCTCAACATTGAGAAAACAAAAGTCTTTACAACTGGGTCAGTAAGCAACTTTAGGATAAATGGAGAAAAGACTGAGGTTTTCCAAGATTTTCTTTTACATGGTTTTACAATCAACACCCATGGAAGCAGCAGTCAAGAAATTAAAAAGATGCATTGCATTGGGAAAAGTTGTTGCAAAAGATCTCTTTAAAGTGTTGAAATGTAAAGATGTCACATTGAAGATGAAGATGTGTCTGACTCATGCCATGGTATTTTCAGTGGCATCATATGGTTGTGAAAGCTGGACAGTGAATAAGGGACGCAGGAGAAGAATTGATGCTTTTGAATTATGACGCTGAAAATGGGTTTTGAATATACCGTGGACTCCCAAAAGAACCAACAGATCTGTCCTAGAAGAATTACAACCAGAGTGCTCCTTGGAAGCAAGGATGGCCAGACTGCGTCTTATGTATTTTGGACATGTTGTCATGAGGGACCAATCCTTGGAGAAGGACATCATGTTTGGGAGAGTGGCGAGTCCAACAACAACAAAAAAGAAAACTCTCCACTAGATGGATTGACACATTGTCTTCAACAATGGGCTTAAGCATAATAAAAGATCGTGTGCCAGGTACAGTGTCAGGGAGTGTTTCGATCTGTTGTAAATAGGGTTGCTGTGAGTCAGACCGGACTCAATGCTATCTAACAACAACAACAACAACAACAACAACAACAACAACAACGGCAATGCCTTATCTTATGATATAAACATGCATGCCTTGGGATAGTATTGGAAGTGTATGTCACTGCTTTTCCAGGCTTACAGTGCTTCTCACTTCTCTAACACTCCTGTGTCATGCTCCTGGCTGCAGAGGACCTGTGGTATGGTTGCGATGAGTGTCCCTCAAAGGCCTGTGTGTGTTAAAGGCTTGGTCCCCCAGGTGAGAGGTGGGGTCTCTCAGAAGGTTATTGGGGTCATGTCCTCAAGGGGATTATGGAATCCTCACCAGTTCTCTGTTTTTCCCTCCTGCTTTCTGGCTCATCATGCAATCACACTGTAATGTGCAACTCTGCCAGAGGCCCAAAGCAATGAGACTCCCAATTTTGGACTGGAGTCTCTAAAACCATGAGCAAAAAATAACCCTTTTTCTTTTTATGAACTAATCATTTCACATATTTTGTTATAGTAGTGCAAAGATGACTAGGACAACCTGTCTTTCCTGGAATTTGTACAGCCACCATCACTTTATACCCAGTTTGAATATTTCTCTTCAAAATTAATTTTGTTTTTCCAATCACTGCCACAACTGGCAGGCCAATAATGTAATTACAATAAAACCAACAATTGTATCTTCCCCACCTGAGTTCATGTGAATGACAAGCTGATCACAAAGGTCAGTAATTATCTCAGTTGCTATTCTATTTCACTAAACTTACTGGCTTACAGTAAAAACAAAACCAAAAACAAACAACAAAAACCTCAAAAAACACTGTATTTAGGGCTTACAAAGTGGTTTTGAGTGCTAGAAAACTGCTCTTGGGTAAATATTTTAGTGTATCTGAGACTTGCTTTCCTCTCTCCAAAAGTGGTGATACTAATAGTTTAGCCTACATTTCAGAGCTCTTGTGTGGATCAAGGTGGTAAGAAATAGGATGCTACTCCATGTACCAGAAAAGCTTAGAAAACGGAGGGCATTACAAGAGACCAAAAATGAATTTTTTTATTAGAAATTTTTAATGTACATCATAATGTGATTCATTTTGACATGCTTCTCATTGTGACAATTTTCATATATGCAATTTGATAAGCATTATTCATATAGGTTACCCCTTACCCTCATCTATGTTCCCCCCTCCCCCCCTTCCCATCTAAGTTTCTCATCCAAGTCTTCTCTATCTTTTACTATATAGTATTTTTCTATATGTCGTTGGGTTCCATTTCTGTTTAAGATAGAAACTTTTCCTGTAGTGGTCTTTGTTTCTATCTTGTTAGAACAATTACATGCGATTTCTAGTCCATTTATATTGACCTCATTCTTAACTTCCCTCCCCCCCCTTGTAATGTGATCTGACCTTTGAGTAGGATTTTTCCTTCTTGTAATTTTGAGTCAGCTCTCCCATATGAGTGAGAACATGTGTTGTTTCTCTTTCTGAGCTTGTGTTCGTTCACTTAAAATAATTTTCTCTAATTCCATCCATTTTGCTGCGAATGACCCTATTTCATTTTTCTTGATTGCTGAATAGTATTCCATTGTGTATATATACCATAGTTTTTTTATCCATTATTCTGTTGAAGGGCACTTTGGTTGATTCCATA